>WMED01021240.1:0-10952 GCA_019650415.1 Pipa parva
ATGTAGCTGTATGTGCTTATAGGATGTAGCTGTATGTGCTTATAGGATATAGCTGTATGTACAGCTCTTACACCCATGCATACCTGCAAGTGGCCCAGTCACTACCAACTTATAGATTCTGTCCATAACCAACACAGCTCATCTTCAACCTGCCATTTACTTAGTGTTGCTGAACTAACCATTACCCATCATTCTCTGGTAGTTGAGCAGTGATGTAGTGGAGAGCTGCTAGCTGCAGTTCCCTAGCCTAGTATGTACAGGTTATTCCCACTGTGAGTGTGGCCAGGCAAGGTGCAGCGCTTCTATCATGTGCTGTTCATTCTCACTCACCACTGAAGCAGCCTCCCCACAGCCACCACCGCCTCCTCCTTCAGCTTAAATGCAGCCCCAGCCTTTCTGCCGCACCACCAGCTTCCCTGACATGTCTTCGCGTCACACTCTACACAACCAATCTCCGTTCGACATTACCCACTTTCCGAAACACCCCATTGGCCTTTCACTTAGCCGCCGTCTCCGTGTGTTGGTTTGACAAGGGCTCTGTTTTGTTATGACAAGAAAACAACCTCGAATGGAACTCTGGGATATGTAGTTTCATCCCTGAATAGGATGTACCCTGGCCGTCAGTTACAGGAACTACATTTCCCTTCTATCCAGTTTGACTCGGCCTACTAGCGAAAAGGTAAACTCTTCGGACTGATTCCGGGCAACGCCTAGGTTCTTGTTCAGGACGGGCTTTACACTTCCCTGATTTAACTTCCGGTGACAGTCAATAAAGGCTCGGGGTTGTTTGGTTCCAACGTACCGGTGGAGCCTTGTCCGCTCGCCGGTTTCCAGGTATGGTGTCTGTCCCGCCTTGGTTACTCTTCGTGGTTACTTAATACGACCCTGCCGGTTTCCAGGAGCCTTCGCTCCTTGTGCTGAGTAATGCTAATCCCGGCAGGGCCTGGGGTGTTATTGAGGGGGAACTGAAGCCTGTGAATTGGCTCCTAATCATTACAGCAGTCTGTGCTGCGGCCTTGGCCTGGTTTGTTTGGCAGTTAGACCATGGGCTTCTGGGGGAGGCGACTACAGTCAGGGCACCTTACAGATGGGATTTCAGCCTCGCTCAGAGAGAGATAAAACATATTACAGGTAGTCCTCGACTTACGACATTGATCCGTTCTTACGCGGTGTCGTAAACCGAATTTCGATGTAAGTCGGAGAATACGTTCATACGGTATGGTTGCACGCAGTCGCAAAACCGTGTAAGTCGGAACAAGGCATCGTATAAAGCGTCGTAACCCTGAAACGATGTAACTCGAGGCCGTCGTAACCCGAGGACTACCTGTAGTATTATTATTATTATTATTATTATTATTATTATTTATTCAATCTTATATCAGCATAGGTTAACAGGGCACAGCAATCTGCAGGGATAATACATTTCCCACAATCTAGAAGGATTCTTGTTGGGGAAGCTCTGAAGTGTATAAACCATATGATCTTTTGTAAAGTTGCACACCCATGTACAGAGAGACATCCCAATGTTGTTACATTTGAAATAAGGCACGAAAAAGTACAAGGATACTTTGTTTTAACAGTTTCATATACCAGTCAACACAGTACAGATAAGTTTGTTAGTAGAAATTCATTAGAATTAAACTGTGAATATACTGTCTCTGTTAACTACTGTGTGTTGATATGTTGCTGTTGTCCCTCCACATTACCATTACATTGTTCTTTAGCAATGAAGTTATTTATAACACTTGTAGATGCTTTATAGCAGCAGCGTTGCATTAGAATCATACATGTGAATTTGATTTAAACTTGAAAAAAGTGGTTTTGATCACTCTACATGTGGGTTAGTGAGAGTCAAAGAAAAATTATCAATATGTGTTCCCTGTTTCAATGTACTGTTATTATTCTGTTCAGTCACTTAGATTGTAAGCTCCATGGGGCAGGGACCTCCAACCTCTTGTGTCGATCACAACCTAGCACTTAACTTGATGTATCCTTGTGATATTTTACTTGTATTGTTTAATGCACTTTTCCCTTGTCTGTATTATACTTGTATCACTGAATTGTACAGCGCTGTGTAATAAATTTGTGGCGCTTTATAAATAAAATTATACATACATACATACAAGTGCATGCAATTAAAAACAGAAATGCTAGTTACATTTATTGTAATAAACTTGTGAAGGCTATGAAACAACATAAAAGAATCCCATTTATGATGAACTATTACCTTTTGGTCAATTTCAAAAGTCGGCATCCTTAACTTTGGAAGTTACTAGTAACAGACAGTTCATAGTTAGAAAAAAGTGCTGGCTTTCCCCTGTCTATAGCCTCTTCTGTAGGTAGAAGAGTCCAAAATCAATATGGTCTACTCTAGAGCCTCCATGTAAAAGGGCTAAATATTTACACTGGTACATGGAAGTTTGAAAATGAGGAATTTACATACATTACTATATGTAATAATATAGTCTGTAAGTTCATACATTTTAAGCAGTTACATATTCATGATCATAAAAATGCAGAGCCCACCAGACAACATCAAAGAGCCCTATTTATAGTGGGTCCTAACTTTTTTCTTTGGCCATTTTGTTCTACATTCAGTTTTCTGTTCAGTGAGAATGTGCTAATACAGTTAACTTCACAAGAGCAGTTAAAGGAGGATATATTTTCTTAATCATGAATGCACTTCATACATAGCTTATTAATGCCTGTGCATTATTCTTGGATTTAAAGTATCAGTAACATCCGCAAAATAAAAATTCCCAAATACAGCAATGTTATCTTTTAAAGTTAAATTCATCTTTATTGATAGCAGCCATGTTTTTCAACATCTCACCAAGTCCCATTGTTTTCCTTGGTGCTTTATAATAATAATATACATTCAGAAAATTTGTCCAAAAGTCAAATTTTGAACACTAAATATTGTACTTTCTAGACACAATGTATCGTTTTTGGAAGCACAGATTGAATACGTAGTAACTATCAGTGCTTTTTTTGTAAAAAAATATTTGCCGGTACTGCTCCTAATGCAGCACTAACACAGCCAGCCACTGTCTGTCTGAATGACCTGATAAGTCATCAGATTTTCCGGTACGCCGTACCGGCTTGTACCACCACAAAAAAAGCACAAAAGTAACTATTAATGCATTAGAGGCATTTTCTTTTTTGGTGTTACTGTTCTTTTAAGCAGCACAGTAACATTGAATAATCAGTTGGTTCATGTACTGAACTTTGTATTGCCACCTGAATGCTGTAACTTATAGCGACCAATCAGATATTTCTTATTCTTATTTAAACAATTCTAATTTCCTAGGAGGTTGGCACTGATGCAATTTAGAACCTATGTACCTGAATTTCACCTATAGATTTGATGATAAGGTATTAATTTTTTCACATGCTAAAACATTTTCTACAAGGTTCACATTCTAGTAAGGCCAAGTAAGCTGTGTAATAATAGTTTATCGTGAACATTCATGTTTCTGTTTGGTTAGCCAGTTTGAATGCTTTCAGCATAAGTGGCATAACCTTGATCAGGGCATCAGCAAACAAATTTTGAGGCCATTAAAGTTGTGATTATTGATCCAGTAATGTGGATGCAGTTTTTATATTCTGGATCGATATGCCACATATAGATGAGGGATATTTGCAACCATTTTGCCTTCTGTTATGAAGCCAGGGTCATACTAGCTTTTTTCAGCTGAACTTAAAAAATGGTCTCCATTGTTTCCTGTGGATAATCCACATCACATTAAAAAATGGTGTCCATTGTTTCCTGTGGATAATCCACATCATATGTGACGTCACATAGGTGACGTGAGTGGCTTCGGATTGGCTAGCAACACGGAAGGGCAGTGACGTCAGCGGCTCTGGATTGGCTAGCAACCCAGAAGCGCTGAGAGAGCTTTGTCTCTGCAGCACTTGCCGGCGATTAGCAGGCAGACTGTAACAAGCGGTGCTTGCTATTACAGTCAAAGAGCCAGATGCAGCCATCAAAAGAGCCACAGGTTGCAGACCCCTGATTTAGAGTGTTCTGTTGCAAAGGGATTAGTGTGAATTTGCCATGGATTTCTAATCAGTTCAGTGAGTAACAGTAATGTGTCTTTCTTTTCTGAAGAGGGAAGAACAGTTGAGTTGTGTTACCATTATGCTTGAGTTGCTCCAAAGCTTTTAGGCTGGGGTCACACTAGCTGATTTTCAGATGAGCTTTTTTTTAGGCTCATTATTGTCTATCTTGCATAACATAATGGCCTGTGTGGATTATCCCATAAGAAACAATGGAAACTATTTTTCCAGCTCAGCTGAAAATCAGCTAGTTTTACCCAGCCTTAGAAGTAAGGGAAAATCGGTTCTTTATCAGTCATCTTATACAAAATATATATATATTTTTTAAATAACCAACTATACTTTAGTGTGTTTCATTATGCATAACAACCATGCAATAGTAGTAACATGTTTTTAGCTCCAGATTTATATATATATATATATCAATAAATTCACATCTTACATGATATTTTGCCATAATCGTAAACTGTTTCTATTTGTACATAAACACAAAATTTGGGGACCAAAAAAGTAACTCTTATTTTGAAAATATTATATTCATTTTCTTTTTGCTGGTGAGAGATTTTTTTCTTCTTACCTACTGGTAAGAATGAACCCCTGCTTCAATTTATGGTTGGCTGAGATTGTAGACATTGAGATTCTAGAAAAGACTTAGGGGGCTGATTGACTAAAAGGTGAATTCACCTTGCTACAATTTGAGTTGCATCTCCAAAATATTTGCAAATTCACTTCTTGTTAGTGATTAAGGGGGCAATTCACCATAGTGCGAAGTGAGGTCCGGATCCTTCGCCTCACTTCGCACAGACTGTTATGCACTCGCTGATGTCCTGCACGCGGACATCCGCAAACACTTTAAAGGGATTCCAGTCTCAGCGAGAGCACTCAAGTCGCTTCGCCGAGACTGGAATCCCTTTAAAGCGCTCGCTGATGTCTGCGTGCAGGACATCAGCGAGCGCATAACAGGATATGCGTACTGAAGCGAACGATCTCAGGGTAAGTTTGCTCTTTGGTGAATTACCCCCCCTAGTCTCATTCGCTCCTTCAACACATACGTAAAGTGCTCTGTGTGATTGCAACTATCGTAGTTGCCTGAATTGGTTGCGTATTTGCCACATTGCAGAGTTTGAGCACTAAGTGCACACAGGTAAGTGGTGAATAGATGCAAATTCACAGCTTTACGCGACAATTTAGCCTTTAGTCAATAAGGTCCTTAAGCTTTCCAACATTTGCATTTATTGCACTGCAATCCTGTAAAGCTATAAAAAAATTTTAATAAGACAGTTTGAGACCACTGAAAGGTTAAGCCAAAGCAAAGTTATAAAAATACTTAAAATTTTTAAACTATTTAAGTTTATTGCAAGATGGCTTGCTTTTTTTTTCCCAGTTGCTATCTGACTTTGTCTGTAAACCTAGCATTCAATTTCTAGTATATTTTGAACTTCACAAAGAAAAAAAATAAAGTTCTTCCCCTAAACATTTTTTTTCTAATTCATTATCATTAAAATTCTGCACTGTTTAATCAGAAATAACATTTATATCTGCTATGCCACTTCAGATAAAGTCACTGTTAACTGTACTAGCACATGTAGCTACCAGTCACATTGTGTGGTATTGAACCTATATTAAGTGCTCACAGCATATACAAACTTTATTTAGTGAGTTCTCCTCCTAGCGTTTGTGCAATATTATTTTCCAGATCTTCACTGTTTTGTACCAAACCTACTTTACTCAGTCAGTGAACTCGCTCTACCCTGCCTTCTACAATGTCCAACACTACAAAAGGTGACTGATTGCTATATAGACTAGGGCAGGGGTCAGCAAACTTAGAAGAGGAGGGAGCCACGCGAGATTGTGCGAGATTGTGCGTGATAAACTCTGAAAGACTGAGGGGGAAAATCAGGAAAGAGCAAAGTTACCTTGCGATGCATGTCATCAGTTTGCCGAGACGGGTACGCGCTCCCTGGTCTCCTGCAAGCAGAGATCAGTGAACGCTTTAAAGGTACTTCGGCTCGGCAAGACCAAAGTGGTTGCGAGGTGAGCAGAAGTACCTTTAAAGCATTCGCTGATCTCTTCTTGCAGGAGACCAGGGAAGCGCGTACCCATCTTGGCAAACTGATGACAATCATCGCAAGGTAACTTCGCTCTTTCCTAAATTATCCAGCGGTCTTTCAGACTTTAATAAATTTCACCCTTAGTATGCCAGCCAACCTTTTGCTTTATGTATGTATGTATAATTTTATTTACAAAGCACCACAAGTTTACATAGCACTGTACAATTCAGCTTCTGTTTAACAGTGACTAGATTGTAGGGAACATATTATATAAATGGCATTTCTGATACAATGATGCAAAATTTTTAAATAGAATGACATGTCAAGAATTGTTTTTAATATTGTATTATTCACTTTTTTCTAATATTTTCCTATTGTTATTACCTGTTTAATTATTTTATTTTGCCATTATTCATTGCATTGCATACAATCCTTCACCCAGTGTGCAGTCTTTGTAACAATTCAAGATTGTTACATTATTGCAACCTATGCTGTGGAATAAAAGCAAGTTATTTTATCTTTAACCAGATATTGTGGTTATAGCCTGTAAAAATATACAGGGTGTTATTCATTAGAGCAGGGGTCTCAAACTCAATTTACCCTGGGGCCGCTGGAGGTAGAGTCTGGGTGAGGCTGGGCCGCATCAGGTTAAAAACAGATTAAAAACAATTGTGGTGAGGTCCTTAAAGACACTGCGGGGTTTTAAAGAATATTAACGCCATGTGTAGTAGCATGATGACATCATTGAGCAGTTGGCATCTGACATCATCACGTTGAATACGTGATGACGCTCAGACGCATAAACACCGATGGAACCGGTGAATCAGACTGTAGGGAATTGAAGAGGAAATGTAAAGTGCCATTCATATCAAACTCGTGGGCCGCACTAACATTAAACTTTGATATTGAGGTGGGGCCGCAAACTATCGTCCTGAGGGCCGCGAGTTTGAGACCCCCTGCATTAGAGTCTGTATAGTCTCATACCAGTTCAAGTGCATGCTTATTTGGCACTTTCCTAACTTTGGGTATTCAACAAACTTTGTGATGTATCAAATTTGCTTCCAGTTCAGATGCTTATGACTGTCTGACTAATGGAGCTATTCACATTACTTTGTGCCACACTCAATTTTGTGTTTGGCAAGCATCCATTCATCTGTGTGTGTGTGTGACAAAATAGGGAAACTAGATTGTAAGCTCCATGGGGCAGGGACTGAAGTGAATGATGAATCTCTGTAAAGCGCTGCGTAAAATAGTAGCGCTATGTAAGAATGAATAAATAATAATAATCCAAGTCTGTAGTGAATTAGCAAGGCATGTTGAACATGTGTAACTTTAAGTACCATAATTTGGTATTTCTGCTTTTCACTGATCTTTATTTTTCCTTGATCTGTTTATTAATCCAGATAATGCTCACCAGTCTATAGTGAAAAAATCAAAGTCTTCAGATAATGATTTCTGTTTATAAATGATCCATAAATTCCACTGTATGAGGGTGTCAGTGATACCCTGCACACAATGTAATGGAAAAATAGGAATTCCCCAGATACAGAGACATTTATTAAGGGAAAGTTACCCCCCCCCCCCATTATGATCAACACAAGCAATAAATTCTAACTTTGCATAGTATAGCTGTTATGTCAATATGCATTCAATTGCATGCCATTATAGGAAAAAGTGACCATGTGAAAGTTGCACAGTGCAACTGCATCGCATATTGTCAGGAAAGGCAAATGGGGAATATTTATAAGTGTCAAAGTTTTTTTGACCACAAATTTTTTTTAAGTGTTTTTTTTTTCCTTTTTTGCCTATATAAAAAAGCTTTTATCACCATGTTGAAAGTCACTTTTTGTGAAGTTGTATTTTTTTTGTCCAGTATAAATCAGTAGAAACCTTTAGAATTATCCCCAAAGCATGAAAGTATCTTTATTTTGTCACCGTCTACAACATTAAAAGTCATGTTGAGGTTTTAACCACATGATTGTAGTTTCTGCTCTTAAAGTACCTGTGATGGAGGTATTATGTAGGCATCAGCTTGGTTTTCAGTTTCATGTTGCCTAGAGTGAGATTTATAGTGCCGGACATAGATGCTCGTGCTAAATGCTATACCTAACAAAATATGTACTAATGCATATTAGAGGTATATGATGCTTAAAGATTTCATTTAAAGATGTGTGTATGGGTTGAACTTTGCTTGATGATACAGTGTTGAGCTTGTAAGACAGATATTTCCTGGGTTATTTAGGGCTGTACTTTTATGTGCTTGCTTGTCACACCCTCTCTTTACTTAGACAGGTTAGGCTACTTGATGTCATTTAATGTAGGACATGATGAGAATGCAAATTAGTTTCTTATTTTGATTTACTGAAGCACTTTTTTTCTATTTTTATGTATTATTATACTGGGTTTCATTTGCAAGTTCTCTTTAGTAAAACAATACATGCAAAGAGAAGTGAATTGCATACTCTAATCAAGAGAGACTTACAAAACTAATTCAGGAAAAATAAATGGAATGTTACCATTGACCAAAATGCACATAAATATGCTTTTTAAGGTTTATAAAGACATATTTGTTTATGTAAGTAAATAATTTGTTTTGGATCCCATTAAGGGGCTTATTCAAAAAAGTCCAAACAAACACGTAAAGGTCTGAATTTATTCACCACATCCCTATATTCAGGTATTTAGTGAATTCTGCGATGTGGCAAATTTGCATCCAATTCAGATGCCTACAATGGCCATGGACTTTGCGTGTGCGAACACAGGTAATAAATCTATTTACTGCTGGAGTCAGTTACAGTAGCGAATTTTGTGAAATGTACTGTGTTGAATTTACCAGTTTTTCTTCAGATTAAAATGGCAAATTAGGGGGTGGATGTCAATGCTCCTACTATTTGACTATGCTGCGGTACACAAAAAAGCATGGTCAACACCTTTTGCTGATCAGATCATTATAAGGAGGGGTGGTACTGTCAGACAATGTAGAATGAGAAAGCTGTAGGCTACAGCTAATATTCAGGCGTGACTGGGACTGTTGCATGGGTGTGCAGTTAGTAGGGCATCAGTTACCACCTTCTTAAGAGTGTCCCCACCCTAAGGCCAGCCCTGTTACTGATGGGGTGATATTCTCAGTAGTATTCTCTAAAACATGCATGCTGAGGACATGCCATTCCGTGCAGCTATTATCTTTTGTGACATATTCTAGTCTACGTAACAAAAAATAATTTTTCATAAAAGTATTGAACACAGCAATTTTGCTCCATACGACATTCATTTTAAAGTTGGAATGGCATAGTTTGTACTATTTGTTATCTTTTCTCTTAAAACTGAGTTTATTCCCAAAGAGGTTCTTTCAATTCTTGTGT
The DNA here is from genome assembly GCA_019650415.1 of Pipa parva. Taxonomy (NCBI): domain Eukaryota; kingdom Metazoa; phylum Chordata; class Amphibia; order Anura; family Pipidae; genus Pipa; species Pipa parva. The sequence continues at coordinate 9,473 of WMED01021240.1, forward strand.
GATAATACTTGTTTTAATAAAGATACATAATATATGTATATGAATGCTGAAGTTATTTTTCATGATAATATGTTCTTAGCTACATAATTAATATTAAAAATACCATTATGCATGCTTGTTGTAATATCTTTTAAAAATTTAATTTTGCTTCAATTGGTTCAGCTCCTTTGCTTGGTATCTGATTAGATTTTGTGTTAAATTAGCTGAAGATGAACTGAACATTCTAATCAGCTCAGTTAGTGATTAGGTTATCGTGATGCCTTAAATATGTTTTCTAAAGATCATGACTAACAGAACATAAATATTTGCATAATTCAGTGGGTTTAGTAAAACTTTTTTTTCTTCTGTCATTATCTGTATATTATACTTGATGTATGTTGTAAAAAATGTTTATTAAGGTATATTTTAAAAAAACCACCTTCAACACTTTCTCTTCACCCATTACAATCTTGGTGCTTCCAATCTAATTACCCTACACCAGTGATGCCCAATCTTTTTCAGCCTGGGGGACATATAAATTTGCAACACGCCTGTCATGGGCCACGACAAATTTTAAAGTTACAACTGCGACAATTTTCCATAGTAAAGTCATGACTGCAACAATATTCATATTATATGGAAGCGACCGTAACAATCTGTTGTGACTGTCTTTAGCTGGCGAATTCACACTTGCACCAATTTGAAATTCAGGTCGCGAGCCACAGGTTGGGCATCACTACCCTACACAATAGCAAACACATGCCAGGGCAGTGGTTTTCAAAATTTTAGGTGGGCCTCACTTGTAAAGCACAATGGAGAGTTAGGTGACCCAAAAGGGAACCTTATTTAGCTGTAAAGATTTGGTATTGAATAGTAAAACTGCCGAGCGGCATTTAATTCTTTTGGTGTTGGTGTTTTTAAGCATGTTCTTTTTTTATAATATTTTGCTGAAATATACATAAATGAGACTTTTTATGATAACTGCATTACAATTATTTTTGGGGCTAATGTAAGAAATGGAAAGCGTTTTTTTAATTATTGCTAGTACAAAGTACAAGTTGTTTGACTGCCACCCAGTTTTGTGGCTGCCACTACTATTGCTATAATTGCTATTGCTATAATTTGCTATAATTTGGAGGATGATCTCTTAAAGCTCTTGTTATAATAATAGGTGTGAGCTGTGTGGCTCCTATGTGTTTTATGTGGTGGCATTGAAAATTGTGTATAACCACAGCTGTATAATTATCCAAATAGATCAGGGGTCTCAAACTCGCGGCCTGCGGGACGCAAGTTTGCAGCCCCCGGTCCAGCGCTGGATCTGGCACAGAGGGAGTCCTGGCTGACTCCTCCGTGCAAAGAGGAGGGCTCCTGTGACCTGATCGGTCACAGGAGCCAATAGGAACCCGGAAGCGCATGTGAGCAGTGCTTCCAGGTTCCTTCACCTCTGATGTGCTGCAAGCAGTGGCAGCAACAGCCGAACTCTGCCGGGGGGGGGGGGGGG
>WMED01021241.1:0-11959 GCA_019650415.1 Pipa parva
CGGGGAAATGTGCGGCTCTGCGGGGAAATGTGCGGCTCTGCGGGACAATGTGCGGCTCTGTGGGGCAATGTGCGGCTCTGCGGGGCAATATGTGGCTCTACAGGGCAATGTGCGGCTCTGCGGGGCAATCAGGGGGGTCAGGGGGGTTAGGGGAGGCTGGGGGGGGGTTGGTGGGGGGACCCTTACTTATCCCCCGGCAGAGTTCGGCAGCGCATGCTGTTGCTTCCACTGCTGTCAGCACATCAGAGGTGAAGGAACCCGGAAGCACTGATCACATGCGCTTCCGGGTTCCTATTGGCTCCTGTGACCGATCGGGTCACAGGAGCCCTCCTCTTTGCACGGAGGGAGTCAGCTAGGACTCCTTCTGTGCCAGATCCAGCGCTGGACCGGGGGCCACAAACTAGTGTCCCGAGGGCCGCAAATGGCCCTTGGGGCCTGGGATAAAGGATGAATTTGCCTCCCGCAGAGAACTTGTGACACATAGCGATAATTCTCCCATAATGCCGTATATTCAGTTCTGCATATTCATAATGGTGCATTCACTTGTCAGTATGATTAATAGTCATGTAATTTTTTCTGATAACACATTTTGTATGTGGATCTGACAGTAAAGTGAGTATGTTTCTATTTAGACTGGGGACTTGTTGCTTTGGGTAAGGAAAGGCTATTAACATTACAATGAAATAAATAAATATCCATAATCCAATCAAATCTACGGGCACTCTTACTAAATTTAGAAAGTTTGGTTGCTGGGTAGAAGGACTGACTACCCATGCGGTGGGTTGAGCCTTGTTCCCCATAAAGGTGGATATCTATCCTGCTAATCCTATGCCATGAATTTTGACACAATAATATGAGAGCTTGTTTAGTCACTCCAGGCTGTAGTTAGGCATTGCTGGGCTACAAGCATAGATCAAATTCCAGGCACATCACTTCCAGCCTTGTGTCAGTATGAGAAAAGACAATGGGCTGCTGAGTCTTCACATGGATTCCCTTGAAGTTGGGCATGATCACTGCCCATTTTGCCTATAACCTTGTGCCCTTAGGCTACTCACAAAGGAATGCATTTGGCAAAACTTTAGAAACGAATATGTAGGATTCTATCTGGTTTTCAACTTTACAAAATACCCTCTTTGCCAAGGCCTCCTTTTGGTTAACAGTACAGGATCGTCTGCCCCTCTCTCTAGAGCCCTTCTCTACATAAGCCATCACAGCTACATACCAGCAGCAACATGTGAAAATACATTCATCCTGCATATACTACAGTGTTCTCCTAACAGTATTTAGAGACATATTTATCAAAATGTCAATAGTCCCATAGAGGCATGACTTTGTGAGAATTATATGGTATGAATGCACAAATTATACTTGGCCAAATTAAAGCGACAAACTGGGAGCTTATGGCAGGTATCCTGTTACTATTCCGGCACCATTTTACTCATAAGGTTTACAAATAAGGAGACCACGGAATTGAAAACCAATTTTCATTGTAAAAAATACATAAAAAAGTGATTTTCTACATGGTGAAAGCAGAATTTTTTAATTGACGATACCGGCACAATAAAATAAACACTGTTTTTCTAGCATTAAGTTGTCAAAAAAAACTTTTTTAACTTTACTCGTCAAGTGCCTTGAGCTTGGAACTGTATGTTAACGCATATTAGAGATGCAACACAATACATTTTTTTAGTAGATCACTACCTGCTCTGCTTGTTTCCCTTTCTTCGGATTATAAGTTAACGCATATTGCCAATATGTTGTCTGTAATGTAGAAATACAGGGGTTGGACAATGAAACTGAAACACCTGTCATTTTAGTCCACAATAATTTATTAGTATGGTGTAGGGCCTCCTAGTATGGAGTAGGTCCTCCTTTTGCGACCAATACAGCATCAATTAGTCTTGAGAATGACATATACAAGTGTGTATATATATATATATGATTTGGGCAGCTGTGGATTTGTTTTTGGATACAATCCAGGTTAGCACCCAAACATCCCTTTCAGACAGCTTCCTTTTGCGTACACAGTTAATCCTGTTGGATGTGTTTAGTCCTTCTTGGTGGTATGCTAACATTACCCTGGATACCGTGGCTCTTGATACATCACAAAGACTTGCTGTCTTGGTCACAGATGTGCCAGCAAGACGTGCACCAACAATTTGTCTTCTTTTGAACTCTGGTACGTCACCCATAATGTTGTGTGTATTGTAATATTTTGAGCAAAACTGTGCTCTTACCCTGCTAATTGAACCTTCACACTCTGCTCTTACTGGTGCAATGTGCAATTAATGAAGATTGGCCACCAGGCTGGTCTAATTTAGCCATGAAACCTCCCACACTAAAATGACAGGTGTTTCGGTTTTATCGTCTAACCACTGTAGGTAGGTATGGTGGCATTGTCTGGTATTTGTGATAAACTTGAAGCTACACTACATTAGAAAGTGAACATGCACATCTAACTTCGCTACCCAATGGCTGAATTGTATGTATAATTTTATTTATAAAGAGCCACAAATTTACACAGCGCTGTACAATTCAGCAAAACAAATACAATAAAGACATAGGAAAAGTGCATTAAACAATACAAGTAAAATATCACAAGGATACATCACTTTAAGTGCTAGGTTGCAGTTGACACAAGAGGTTGGAGGTCCCTGCTCCGTAGAGCTTACAATCTAGGTGCATTGACGTGAATTGTTGCATATTCATTTTCCTATAGAATTCACTCTTTGATAAATAGTGTGGAAGATGGGCAGCTACTGTCTGGTCCATTGAAGGAAAGAACTTTCCATTGGGAACTGGCATTTTCCTGTATTATCTGAACTCCTCCAAATATTATGTACCATAGTAGGCGCTACCATACTCGCCAACTGTCCTGGATTTTACAGGACAGTCTTATCCTGAAGGACCTCTGCCAAGGTCCTGATGTCTTTTTTCTCTACCTGATGGCTGATTTCACTGGCACACAGCCAATCAGGTAGGGGAATGGACAATGCACGGTGACATCACTAATGATGTCACAGGTGCAACACCAATCAGAAGGCAGTAGTTGTTCTCCCCTTCTGTACTGGGAGGTATGCGCTACTCTGAAGATTTTCCGCAACCCTCTTAGCCATCATTCAGGTCATAATTTCAATTATGGCCTGGCACTCAAAGTGATATATCTTCATGAATTTATGCTTTACTTCACTTGTATAGTGTAATATACTTTTCCATGTTCGTACAATATTTGTATTGCTGAATTGTACACCATTGTGTAAATTATTGGTGCTTTATAAATAAAATTATATAATATGCATACATACAATTACTGGAGATACTGTATTGACTTTATCCAACATATCCCTCTAGCTACCATATACAATACCTGACATAATGAACATTATCTGTAAGATACCTGGGGATCAAACTCAGGGCCTAGAGTATTGAACTTTAACATCAGTGTCACACTGGCTGTTTTGCAGCTGAATTGAAAAATAGTACCCATTGTTTTCTGTGGGATAATCCACACAGGCTAATGAGTTTAATTAAGAACAGCTCAGCTACAAAACAGCCAGTGTGACCCTTGCCTAATAGTACATTTCCCAAGTGTACGTTTATTGTGATAGGGACACATGACAGGCTAATGGTAGGAGCGGCTTCCTTTCTGACAGTTGAGAGCCCATGTACCTGTCAGCATGGTATCACACAGACCTGCCAGAAGTGTACATGATTAGGTTACTGCTTGCTATAGAAACTCCCTTCTCTTTGCTGGTTGCATGTAACTGATACAAACACCCTAGAGTTGTCATGCTGTGAGGTCTGCTTGCTGCTGCCTTCTCCCTGGGTTTGGTGCAGGTAAGCTATGGAGATTTCCTCTGAAGATCAGGGCTGTAGATCTTTGGTTCCCCAGCCTCAGTGGGGCACCTCCCACAAAAGGGGTCTGAAGAATTGGATGGTAGGTGAAGCCTTTTAAGTCCAGTTTGAAGCTGTAGTAAATTGCTCTGCTTTTGTCCCAGAGATTACTGGTATTGTTGCAAGTTGTGTGTGTTACAGCTTTTCACTTTTACACAGAAAATCATTTTTAGGCATGCATTTCATTAGAGAAATCTGTATTTGTTTGGCTTAGATTGATATACCCAGGAACAAGATAAAAGAATGGAGGAAGTAGGACCAGCACGCACAGTAATAACACTATAGCAAACACTAAACTTAAAAAAGATAGCTGAGTATTGCCACACTTGCAGTAGATTTATTTACTTATTTGTACGTTAGAAACTTCTTTTAGACTAAAGGGGATTATTCTCTTTAGTCCAAATTGTCACATAAAGAGGTGAATTCGCCAGCTAAGGACAGTCGCAATAGACTGCTACTGTCGCAGTTGCGTTTTTATTATGAGAATATTGTTGCCGATGCAACTTTACTATGGAAATATTGTCACAGACACAGTTGGGGGTTATTCACTAAGGTGCAAATTCGACTGTCGAATTTGCAAACAGTGGATTCCCATAGTAAATCTGCTACAATTTCCCCATTGTAAAGTGATAACAATTTTTTAAAGTTGCGACTGTGACAATTTTCCCATAATAAAGTTCTCAAAAATATTCTTATTATAAAGACGCGACTGCGACAGTAGCAGCCTAATGCGACTGTTTTTGTCTGGTGAATTCGCACCTATACGTAACAATTCGGACTTTAGTGAATAACCCCCACAATTTAAAAAATTGGCGCAATCGTGACTTTACTGTGGGAATATTGTTGCGGTTGCGGATTTGCTATGGGAATTCAACAGTTGAATTTGAACTTTAGAGAATAACCCCCTAAATGTTTTCATCCCCCGTTGTTGGACTATCTGACTAATAGGCAATTACAGTGCTATAAACGGCTTTACTATTTTCCCGAGGCAAGTATTTTACATTTAATGTTGTCTAGACAGAATACAGCACGCTCCATGTGCTGGTTAAGGCCTTTGTTGACATTTTGTTTGCTTGGCCTGTGCACATGTGAACTATACTACAAAGCCTTCTTATCCTGATTATACATCCCGGGAGCTAATTCCCTACTGAGCTCTTTATTTTCTAAGGCTGGAACCAATTACAGGATAGATATTTTTTATCTATCTCTGTACCTGTGTCATGGTATGTCTAGTTCACTGTAGTCTTACTGCTGGCTTGTGATCTGTGTCACTTCTTGTTTCCGGTCATGGAAGCAATCCTTTGCCAGAATTATGTGTAGGATAGATGATAGTTAAATTTTTGGAGCATATTTAACAAAGATTAGGAAATGTTAATAGAGATTTTATCTTTGATTTCTCTAATGGACCAGAAAAAGCAGTTTTGTGTTTGGAGGTCTTTTGTGGATCCAACAGACCAGCCACTGCATATTTGTAAGTGCTCAAGTCTTTTATGAATTTTGGGGGTTATTCACTAAAGTCCGAATTGTTGTGTATAGGTGCGAATTCGCCAGATAAAGACAGTCGCAATAGGCTGCTACTGTTGCAGTCGCGTCTTTATAATGAGAATATTGTTGCAGTCACGACTTTATTATGGGAAAAATTGTCGCAATCTTAACTTTAGAAAATTGTTGCGACTTTACCATGCGGAAATTGTAGCATATTTACTATGGGAATCCACTGTTTGCGAATTCGACTGTCAAATTCGCACCTTAGTGAATAACTCCCATGTAAGTGCAGATAAGAACTGCACAGTAGAGGAATTTATCAATGGGGCAATCGTTTACAGAAGTCTAGAAATACACAGCAGCCAATCATTAGTTAGCATACACTGGCAAAAGGGAGATAGAATTGTAAAATAACTAGAGCCTCGTAGGCTAGTATATCAAGAAATGTTTTTTCTTTATAGAAGCAACCTGAAATTATCTAGGGAAGTGAGCAAGTGTTATAAGTTCTAAGGAATCATATATGCAGTTTTGTCCGATGTCTAAGACAATTTTTCTCTTCATTCCTATTTCTTTCTTTAATGTACAGTTCTTGCATTGTCACATTACATTTTCTAGACTAGAAAGTAATGGTGTCGGGTACTTCCCTATGTGAACCTTGAGAAAATATAAGAAAAGAAAGTTTATAATACATGGTTTTCCTAGATAGATAACTTAAGGTGGATCTTTAAGAGACATTTCCTTTTGAAATACAGTCATTTTGCTGAGGAGACAAACAATTAGATTGGGACATATGTTTAGATCAAATTTAATATACAGTATTTGATTTTTTTGTCTACAGGCTGAGCAAGACACTTATTTCACTATGAACCTTGTCAAGCTTTGTTAAATTACATCAAACTGGATAGCGCTCTGTATTTACCATTCAAAATGACCATTTTAGAGTGCAATATGGTTAAAAATGACTTCACTATATGTGTATAGTTCTAGGAAGAGCTGCTGTAATGAGCAGCGTAGTGGGGGTTATTCACTAAGGTGCGAATTTGACTGTCGAATTCTCAAACAGCGGATTCCCATAGTAAATCCGCAACAATTTCCCCATTGTAAAGTCGCTACAATTTTTTTAAGTTAAAATTGCGACAATTTTCCTATAATAAAGTCGCGACTGCAACAATATTCTCATTATAAAGATGCAAATGCGACAGTAGCTGCTTATTGCGACTGTCTTTATCTGGCGAATTCACACCTATACACAACAATTCAGACTTTAGTGAATAACCCCTAGTGTCTTCATTGACTCTGAAAAGTCTGAAACTTATAATATAGCCAGCTACTTATAACCTGTTGGCTTGGCAATGAATTTCTCTGTTCTTAGGAACCAAATATATGATTGTATGAGACCGAGCTTCACTGTACCTCAATGGATTGTTTATATGATTTGTAAGAATAGCAGCAATTAAAATATCATAAAGATTATGTAAATATTGATTTTGATAGAAAGTCCTCTGAAGTTATTTTTGGTTAATGAACAACATGCTTTTATTCTCTCTCAATTTTAGTTACACCAATGCCAGAAACAAACCACGACTGGCCAGAAATATTTGGCTTTGGCTTGGGTGGCTCAGGACCCTGTTTTATACTATGGGTCGAGGCTGGAAGCAGTGCTCACCTAGCTGGTCTGCAGCCTGGAGACCAGATCCTGGAAGTGGAGGGTATGCCAGTTTCATCATTGAGTTGTGAATCTTTGACAAAGCTAGCCCGTGAATGCCAAAAAGTGCCTCCAAGCATTGGAGTAATTTCACGTGTCCAGCAAGTTGAACTACCAAGAGGAAACCAAGATGATATGGGCCTTACACTTTCTGGCAATAGACCCCTTCAGGTGAAGAGGGTTACTATGGATTCTCCAGCCTTTGTTGCTGGTATACGAGCTGGAGATTACCTTTTGGAGGTTAATGGAACTCCTGTGACTGAGTTATCAGAGGTGACCAAGCTCTTTGTGTCATGTGATGGAGATAGACTATGCTTGGGCCTGCTATGTGTGGGTCGACGGCAGAGGCACAGCAGAGTATTCAGTGTAAGTGGAAAAGAAATAGAAAGCACTTGCCTAGCACATAGACTCAAAGCTCACGACTTTAACCGGAAGGTAAGTTATCTTTGGCCAATAAACAGCTTCCAGATTAAGTAGTTTTATAATTGCTTAGCAGTAGGAAAAAAAATTCTATAGAAGTTAATGATATGAAAGCAGAGCTGACCTGACAAATACTGGATACCCACCAATAATTTTTCCCTCTTCTTTCACTAGCCTTTTTTTTTCACCATGTCTTCTTCTGGGGTTCTCAAAATTTTTCTCCCACTGAGCTTTCATGGGTGTAGAAACATTCTGCTTAGGGCTGGATGTGCAAGTGTAGTAACCACGCAGGATGCAGGGTCTAGTTACCCAGAGGCAAAGGTACTGTCACGGGCCTAGCCCTTGTGGCTCCTAGCAAAGGCGGGTCACACACACAATAAATTATTTACAAGTCCCTGATGTTGTAGGAGTATAGGATTACCACTGTTACCTCAATTTGGAAATGGTGTAGTTGGTAACCTTGAGTTTCGGAAGCTGGTAAATAAACTCCACAGAGACAGGTGCTTTAAATCCAAATTTTGTAAACTTTTACTACAAAAACATGTGCATATCAGACAGGAACAGTGAAGGAAAAGTTAAAAACAAAGGAGAGGCACCTCCTAACTCATTTTGCGCTAAGGGCGCTTAATCATAGGATCATCCTATGAATAAGCGCCCTTAGAGCGAAACGCATTAGGAGGTGCCTCTCCTTTGTTTTTAACTTTTCCTTCACTGTTTTATTCATGAATTTTAATTGCATCCAATAAATATTGTTGATTTTAACTTGGGAGTGCTGGAGACATTGGTGTTTCTATATCCTTGATCAGGTTCTTCACTCCAAGGCACACCAGTTTTTCTACACTGACAGATATATTTACTGCCATAGGCCTGGCACCTTTGAGTAGGTACAGAAAGAGGTGCTTCACATAATCCTTGCTCCTTGCTCTTTCTTTTCCCATGAAACCCTGCATTTCTTGTGTTACAGACTCTTATAGCCCCTCAGAGACAATCCTCCTCAAATTACATAAACATAAATATATTAAATACATAATTCAACATTGAGTAATAAATCCCTTATATGTTAATATGTTTTACTGTGCAATATTATAGAGGAATTTAACTCTCCATAGGAAAACTTCTAAGGAAACATTACTCCAGTTAGACATTGCAGACCCACTAATCCCACTAGGTGCTAGAATACTTCGTAGTGGCCACTCTGGGTCACTATATGGGGGGTGGCGGCTGTTGTACTAGCAAGTAAGGAATACTGACTGAATGTTGAACAGAAGAATCAACCAATGTCGACACCTACCATCTGAGGCGGCCCTTAAGGACCATTCTGATCATCGCTATGGCATTATTGGTTAGAAAATGGAATGTGCCTACCTTGTTAAGAGGCTCCTACAGTCTCTCCTCTGTGATTTTACTAAGTAGTAAAGCATTAGCTTAGCCTATTTAGTGGCAACATATTTAAAATGAAACAATACAGTCAGTGAGAGACTGACCTCTGGTGTATTGGTGTCTTCACAGGCCAGGTGAGTATTTTTCAGAGCAAGTCAATGAGCAGTTTAAAACTAACCATGGGTGTTTTTTTTTAAAAAAAAAGGGTGACACAAGGCACTGCATATTTAACCACTTAATATACTCCTAAGAGTAGAAGAAATTCAGAAAGGAGTTCTGGGATGTTTGTATTGATGTCATCATTTATATGTTTTGTTATACCTTCACTATAATTGTTCAGATTTTAAAAGTATTTGATCCTACAGCACATGCTGGAAGGCTGTTTTTGTATCTATCACCCTGTAAAGTGGGACTATCTTACATTAATCAGTTTGCAGTCATCTGCTTCTTACGGTGTTTTCTTGTCTAGCAAACACATCTATAATCTGTCCATCAGTTGGGATTTTAATGAGTTTTGTTTCTCTGGGGCCTGTTCAAAGACATTTTATACACAAAAGGACATAAAGGGAAAGGTTACATTCATACTGTTTTTCTTTTTTGTCCTTGTAAAAAGTCTGTTGGATATAGTAATGGCATTACTAGAGATTTGTTATTTAAAAACATTTGTATACCTTTTTTATACTAATGAAATAACTGTACTTAGGTATGTGGGTAACTAATGTTAGCTGACAAAAAATAAAGATGTTTCAGGGTTTTTGAACTTTCCAGCAGGTAACTGCATTAAAAAAGCAGAACCAAGGTATTCACTGACCAAAGAAGTTCAAGAACAGTTTGGTAAACAGGAAATGAACTGGAGTTCACAGGATGCTAGCCTTGTGAGCTTGGTCATAAGCAAGCAGAATATTTCTCCTGGTGTGCACATGAGGATATCTTATATTTTTCCTTTAGTTCTCCAATTCTTGTGGTTGTAGAGACTGCAGTGTTCCCCCATCACCAAACATTTGTAGGAAATTACCTGTTTTTAATAGTTGGGGGGAATCAATTGGCCATTACCCTTCACAGGCCCAGTAATAGCTGCACCTCCACTGCCTAAATGGTACATATGGCCCTTGTTTATGGTATTTTATTGGGGAAAAGAACAAAATAGGAATTCCTCATTACATAGATTACTAAGTTTTCAAATTTCCATCCATAAAGTTATTTACTGTCAAGAATCAGGCCAAAGTTAACCGATGTGTTTGTAAATTAGAAGTTCTAATGATCCATGGTTCTGTTATAGTGTCTAACAGGGCACCCTCCAATTCCTATCGTAAAGTGTCTTTTACCAAACTTGACAGCCAGAGGGGTCACCCCACCCTCAAATACATAGAAAAAACGATTAAACAGCATCCATGAAAGTTGAATGCAGCTTTTATTGTTCATTCTCCACAACAAACAGTGAAACAACGTTTTGGGAGAAACTCCTCCCTTCATCAGATGTAGGTGCACCCTCTTCTGATTTACTTGTCTCTGGTATTTTCCTTTTGTAGCTTGATGAAATCCTTGGAGATCAGTCTGCCTTGAAGGAAAAAGTGTTCATTCTGATGAAGCAGTACGCACAGGAGAGGAAGGTAGAAACCTTGGCACTTTCTCTTTCCATGGTCCTCACTGAGGAGTCGCAGCATCGTCTGATTGATGACATCAGGTACCAAATGCATTTTAAGGAATTGATTTAGTAACTGCCTCGTAGCCCCTACATGCTTTGGAGAACTCATTCTGTATTGATTGCACAACAGAATGACACTTTCCCACCTACATTCTCTGCTCTGCAAACAGGAATATTGAAACACCATCTACTGGCAATATAAAGGGTTATTAAAGTCACAGGCTGGCTGGTTTACCCTTCAGCTGGCTGAGCTTTTTGGTTCAATATTGAATCGAAGACCACTATGCCCTCACTACATGTTTTTGGAACGTCCATTCCCTGTTAAAGGTGCTAAGTTTATCTGTGTCTATGGCACATATGCCAGATATGACATGTGCAAGCTGCACTGAGCCTATCACTGTTCCTTACGCACAAAATCCAGGTCTAAGAGCTGAGGGGGCGATCTTAAACATCCTCTTCTCTGGGCCTCCTGAGTTCGCTCAGGCAGAGGTAACTCATTTGTTTACCGGGGCAGTGTATTAGCTAATCACAGGCTGGTAGTTAATGGATTTAGCTCCACTGTAATAAGAGGCAATATAACTGCAAAATATTATATTCATTGTTTTTTAATGATTAAGACAGAACAATGTGTAAATAATTTAGCTGCATTGCTTCCCTAAGAGACTCAGTAACAAACATTTTGAAAATCATACCAACTTCTTTAGTGCATTTTTTCGCCTGGTACATGGCAAGGGTCAGTAGCTGACAGCTAAGCCCACAACAACATTCTGTCAAGGTGAACTATTATTAGTATCATTTCCCCACCACTTTCCTTGTTCTATTTTGAGCTTCTGTTGATAAGAAAAATGTCAGTGATTCACAAATGCTGAAATAACAGACTGTGGGGTGGTTTATTTGTTTCCGTAACATTTTATAAAATGATTATGCAGTTTTATTAGGATTTAGGACAGTTTTATTACAATTTTTTTCTTTATTTACTTTTTAATTTACTTGGTTATTTTCCATTTTCTGGTTTGATTTAAAATCAGGATTTACTGTTACTTGTTTCTACCAGTATCAAAAGGAGAATTTGGTAAAAGAAAAATTGTTTTTCTTGGCAAAAATGACTATTTTTTCCAACTTTTCTGTATGATGAGATCCACCATAAATTGTTTATTTGTAAATCTACGGTCGGTAAAAAGGAAGTAGAGTAACTAAATGTCACAACTCAGATTAAGGCCCTCATTCACCATAGTGTGAAGTGAGCCGCAAAGCGTTTGGCTCACTTCGCATATGGTATTATGCGCATGCTGATGTCCTGCACGCGGACATCAGCATGCGCATTAAAGGGATTCCCCTCCTGGCGAAGAGACTCGAGTGCTCCCTTATTCAGCATATAAATGAACAATCCACGTCTGGGTGACACAATGGCAAATAACAAGGTCCAGTCC
>WMED01021242.1:1537-11959 GCA_019650415.1 Pipa parva
CCAAGCAGCAAGAGATTGGGGGTCCACTAGGGGACATGAGGTCAGGAGCCCACCAGTAAGCAAGAGAACCGGGGCCCACCATGAACGAGAGATCAAGATCAAAAGATATGGGTAGTACTATATAAAGGTTGCGTAATATGAGACCTTCAAGGGTTAAGCCTCCACAGTCTCTAACTTGCCCATCAAGATGCAGCACATATAGTGATTCATAGTTAAGTAGAAAATGAAGCTTTGCTTCAAACCAATAGAATTTGTTTGAGATAACATTTCGAGCCATATCATGCCCTTTCTCAAATGAAACAGACACAGCATTACAATTCATTAAGAAGAAAAAGACCCACCCCCAATAAGTGAATATATCAATAGTGTATCCTGGGTGGTGACTGCTCCTTTCAGCGAGCCCTCTCCTAATTAAAGTTCAGTAGTAGACTAGGTACTGCTAGAAAAGCCTATATTTTATTCCTAGGGTAGGAGGAATCCTGGAATAATAGAGGAATAGCAGATGCAATATAAACAGGGGAACATGCCTAGTGTTTTTACAAGCAGTTCAAGGTTGGTGAATATTACTTGGACTCAATATATCCCCAAGGTTTCTTCCACATTTGTAACAAAAAACAGTTGGCTGATGACCATATTTAGGTTCAGATGGTACGAGTGGCCAGTATTTACAGATATGTTCAATGTTATTAATCTCACCACAGAACTGAGACACAGTTGCTTTTATTTTTCTGCTTGAACAACACATCTCTGTTCAAAGTACTACCCTCTTTTTCTGCTTTATCTAGGATTTCCTGTTATATCCACGACTAATAAATCTTTGTGTAAGGTTCGATGCATCTAAATCATAGTCTCTTAAATTATCTGTACTTCTTTCATCCCCCCGTAAATTGTCCTTTTTTGTACAGCTTTTATGACATTTGGATTATGAAAACTGTTGACCAAAAGGATGATATTTCTGTCCGTTTCTTTCCTGTACATTTTAGTGGAAACTCTCCCATTCATTATATCTAAGTGGACATCCAAGAAATTAAGTGAATTTTAACCATTTTCTGTAGAATATGTAATCATAGTATGGAATTGATTGGTTTGATCTACCATATTGTGAAAACCATCAATGTTACCCTTCCAAACTACTAGGATCCCATCGACAAATCTACAGCATAGCAAAATGTTATCAATGTTTTCTGGTTTGAGGAAAAGTTCCCCACCCAGGATGCACTGTTGTTTTTTTCACCAATTGGTGGTTTGGTCTTTTTGTACTTGATGGTTTGTAATGGTGCATTTATTTCACTTGAGAAAGGACCCGAAACAGCTTGAAACTTCTTGTTATTGCAGATAAATTCTATTGCTTTGAAGCATTGCTCCAATTCCTAACTATCTATGAATCTTTTATGGTTTCTTCTTCCTTACCTCTTTTTTGTCTTTAAATCGCTACCTGCTTAAACTACCTTCAAGAAGATGTCCTGTTGGTGCAGTTTGAAACTGCAGTACAGCCTGCTGTGGCCTGGACTCTCCTTGAGGTTCCAAATAACCTGGTCGTCCAGTCTGACACTATTGAATGAAATACCCAAAGGTCCTTCCTTTATCGCTGGACCACACTAAGCGGTTGGGACACTGCACTACACTCCAGTGCTAAGAAAGTGCTGCATGAGGTGTTCCAGCAAGTAGGTTTATTGTGGAAGAACTTGCCCTGGTTTGCATCCAGTCAAAAACATTGTGGGTTATTTGTAACTCAGACTGCAAGCCAGGTTGTATTGTCTAATATCAGTGCCTGATCTCATTTATGTATGAATGAACAAGAGAACATTAGTACACAGATAAGGTTGAGAGGGCCAGGGGATTCAGGTAAAGCTGTAACACTGGTAGGAGAGTGATTTCAAGTAAACGATACTGATGGAGAAGAGGTTATTGCATAGAGTGCAGAGAGTTTTTAGAGTACTTGTGTGTAACATAGCAGTGCATGTAACATTTCTTGTAGATACGCACTTACGCACTGGTTTTGTTTTTTACATTTTCACTGGTAATTTAAAGAGTATTCTTCTTTGTTTTCTGCAAGATACATGCATTAGTATATACAGACAGCTAGTGTTTTATTTATGGACATTGCATCCAAAGAGGGAAGTTACAAGAATTCTCTTTATTTTAGGGAAAATGAGCCTGAAGACTATAGCAAGGTGCACATTTCCTGCAGATTTCCATGCTCTGCAATTTACTGACATTTCATGCTGGCAGACAGTAGCAGCCCTGGCATTATTGGCACCCTAGGCAATCCCCCACCTGGCACCCCACCTTGCCCCACGCCGCCCCTGCTTACCCTGCGCCACCCCTCCCTTGCCTCCCACTCACCTCCAACACCGCCGTCGCTAGTAAAAAAAACAAATGCACACGAGCGCCCTCCTGGACACCCGGCGCCCCTAGTATCTGCCTATATGGCCTAATGGGATTTGTGACACAAGGTGTAATCCATCTGTTTTGTTTCTTTATATATTGTTTTGCTTTAGTTTACATTGTTTCAAATGAAATTTCCTTCTTTTAATGTTGTATCAAAAAGTTCACGGTGGAAATGTGTTATCCATAAAAATACTAATTGCATGGAAGCTATACAAAAGAAAATATGTGTTCATGCTGCCTTCAGCAATTGAAATCCATTTGTACAGCTTTACTGAAGGGGAGGAGATTGGAAATGATAGACTGAAAAAGTGTTCCTCGTTCGGTAGTTGTAGCTTGTGTCTTTTCTCTATACGCGTAGCACAAGCCTGGGTTTACTTGTACTAAACAACAGTGGGCTTGGTTAAAAGATACCACACATACACCAAAAAGGATTTCATAACTGTCCGAACCTTTAGGTGGTACAAATCAGCTGTGACTGATTGGCTCACCAGTTAACTTCTCAAAGCAACCACTATGACCTCTCATACATGAGCAGAGGTAGATTCAGTAGCACTGGAATTATTAAGGGAACTAAAGCTTGAGTAAGACATTGGACTAGGACTAGGTGGGTCTTCTTTACATAACACACAAAAGACGGCTTCAAAGAAAAACAAACTCAAAATAATACAAACTAGGACATGCGGCTTCCTGCGCTTAGCAATCCCCCCACCTAGCTTAGTGCTAAGTGGTGGGGTAATTTGGGGGGAGTTGTGGGGGTCCTATGGATAGGTTTCTCCTGCATTTTCTAGCAAATGGAAAGTGGAAAAGCCTGTTCGACTACTACATCGAACAGGTATGTTTTCTCTGCTGCTATAGTTCTCCTTTGAAAAGTCAGTATTTCCTGATTTTAGTTTTAATTAAATTTTTTTATAAAGATTACAAACTGTATAAAATGACTTTAAGAAAGTATTACACTTACATTTCAAAGTTTATGAACAACCTTGCTGATTAGAGTATTTATTGCAGCTGTTTGAACAAATGCAATGCAAAGTGCAATTAGATGTGAGTAAGCAGAACCTGCAGGGGGGTTGTAAAATGGAATCCTTTGGAAGAGGGGAATACAGCAGTTATGTATAACTGTATTATTAGCATAAATTGTTTTGCATTGTTACAAAGAGCTTAGAGCTATTATGATGAAAATGAGTGTATAGTTCTCCTTTAACCCATTAAATGCAAGCCAGTCTTTTATTCTTTTCACTTTGTTTTATCGAGCAGATTTTTAATATTTTGCACTGTCCATGGTTATCTATGAATTTTCCAAGGAAAACAATATGATTTCTAGAAAAATATATCTGTTATTTCAGGAAAGTTTGGCCTTTTTAGATGCAATATCTTTTTCATTTGCTTGCCCATTATTTGGGGTGAAAATTCTAAAAAAAAAAATTAATAAATAAAATAACACATTATTTTAAATTGTATCTTTTTAGAAAAAGTCAATTTAAAAAAAAACAAAACATTTTTCTCTGTAAAAACCACATTCCTTCCAATTATAATGCCCAATACCATTAGAAGGGAGGAAAAACTCCCCAAAGTAAAGCAGTCACGCAAGGGTAAAGTTGAATGCTGCAGCCGACAACTACATTAAGAAAAAACTGCTACTGCACTTGCTCAATTCGCCAAATTACACAGGAACAGGAAATGAAGAGGATCGCGGCTCCTATGAAGACCAGAAGAAATTGACAAGTTATAATGAACAGGAAGCAGCCCTAGAACATAAAAGACCTATCAGTAGATATTTTCCCCTTCTCCCTTAAGAATCTCTCCTAGAAGGAACAAGCCTTTAGTACTCCTTTAAATTGGTATATTACCTTTTACTCTAACATAAGTGTATGATGAAACAAAAATGTGTTGGGAATAAATAAATCCCTTTGTCGGGTACACAGAATGATGGTAAACCAAATTGCATTATAATTTGTGCTTCCTAAAATGTAAACTAAAGTTAAAAAAAGCGTATGCTGGTCATATCTTTTTCACATAAGACAGCATTGACTGAAACTCCATCCTAATATAAAAAAGAATATTTGTCAATTTATAGGTTTATGACAAATATCTTTTCACTCAATAACAGAAACAGGTATTTATTATTGAATCAACTTGAAGGTTAATTGAATTGAGTAATAAGGTCATTCCAGAGATTGTCAGTTAGTCCAATAAGAAGTAATTAACTTAAAAAAAAAGAAATAACAAGACCCCAATGAAAAAAGGTTAATTAGAAATAAATATCAATCTTTACACTATAAATCTATTATTTTTCATTTTGTTGAATTCCTTCTTGCAGGTAAACACAAATAATTCCGTACATAATTAATATATTTTGCAGCTGACAGAGTCCTTTAATGAAATATAATTTCAAGAGAGATCTGTTATTAAATGACTTACCAAATGAGAAAGAATTATTCTTTTTAAGAGCATGCTTTTCATAAGCTTTTATTTATTTATCTTTTTTTGTGTGTGACATTTTATGATTTTGAGAATGCTCAAAACACTAGGCAAAACAGCCATGGAAAAATATCTCAAATTCATTGTATAATCTGTAGCAACCATTGTCAAGCAGCTGCTGCCGAGGTGAATAGGATTATGGGGTGCTTCAAAAGTCGAATAGAAGCACATGACAAGAACATAATTCTACTACTTTACAAATTTCTCATCAGATGGCACATAGAATATTGTGTACGGTTATTGGGCACCAGTGCACAAGAAGAAGGAAGTTGAACTTCGGCAGGATTAATAGGGGGAAACTAAAGTATTAAATGGAATGGGCTGTCTATAGTACTAGGAAAGATTATTAGGATGACCTAATAACCATGTATTAATATATATATAGGGCTAATATAGAGGTTCCATACCATAATCTACTTGTACGTATAACAACAGGTCATCTATAAGAAGGAAGGTTTCAGCATTAACATAGAAATAAGTTCTATGTTCTAAGACCAGGAGGAGTATAGAATTATATGTCTAAGGATTTTTTTGTCATGGACTCAGTAAAGAGTATATATCTGATATTTGAAGTCAGGAAAGATTTTTTTTACAATAAGATGAGGATAATTGGCATTTCCACCTGTGTTTTTTTGCCATCCTCTGGATCAACATTGTAAGATAGTTAGTTGACCTGGATGGACTTCTGCCTTTTTTGGCCTTATAAATTATGTTATAATGCAGTCAGTACAGTCAAACTCTCTGTCTCTGTCTGATTCTACAACCTTCAAATGACTGAAAATGAGAGAGAGAATCAACTAGCGAGTTGTCAGTTTCAGGAACGTGGCCTTAAGTGTTCAGTTGTAGGCAATGATGAACCAAATTTCTGTATACCTGGACCACTGTGGACATGATTATTGGGAATAGGATTAAAGAGGAACTAAAATCACATTTGTTCATTTAGCCTACAGACCAGCAATATAATAAACCCACAATCTTTCCCTTCCAAGTTAACGGCATAATTATCTCTGCTTCTTTTACATGCATTATTTTATAAGTACAAGGCAGCCATTGTAGCAATTTAGTTCCGCCTTCTGCAGAGGAAACTATTGCCTGGGGCAAATTCCTCTTACAGAGCATGTGTGAAAACCAGCACTGTGTGTAATGACTTGGCAGTTAGAATGACAAGAGGAATAATGAATAAATGCTCTTGTAAGCCTTTCATTATTGAGGAAGTATAGCATAGTTTTTTGTTTTTTTTTAAATTTCTAAATGAGGTGGTATCTTGATTTTAATACAGCGAAGTGATTTTGGTAAGAAAGGATTTAATAAGCAAATAATAGTAATTTAAGAAACATCGCGCTTAACCACTATGCTATATTTCTATAACATGGAAAACCATTTGCAAAAGTAATTATTTTTGCTTTTCCAAGCAAGCTGCAAGAGTTTTCCATTAATGGATCATGTGACAATCCCCAACCAATCAAACGTGTGATGACATTTCAGGGTTCATTAGAATATTTATGAGGATCCAACTGGGCCACCGCAAGATATGATGCTGCTAACACCAGCACTTACAGAAGATAGAACTACAGGCCAAAGGGTGCTGATTTGTTGCTTCATAATATCACAGTTTAACCTGGCAGACCCTGTACTTTCAGCATATCAGTTATCGTTAGGAGACCTTAGTTTTTCTTTAAGCCAAAATGTGATGATTGAATGTCTGATAAGTTTAGGAGGAGGGACCAATCTAAAATCTGTCTTTAGGGTTAGTGCATGCATAGTAATACTAATGTTAGCAGGTGATCAGGAGGGCTTTTAAATGTATATATTTAGATTGTAAGCTCTATGGGGCAGGGACCTCCATCCTCTTGTTTCAGTCATGGCCTGGCACTTAGAGTCATGTATTTTCTTGGTTATATGCATAGTAATATTACTAGCCCTGGGAGAGAGCTTGTTTGTGTAATTTTAAGAGCCATTTAGCTAAGGCAAAGTCAGGCAACCTAAAATAATCAGAGACAGAGCATTGGAAGCCATAGGTGGAAAAATCAGCTGCCCTAGTATAAATCAGAAAGCAGATATTGTTTTTGTAGTTAGAATTTTGTGATCTGTGTCTCAAAGACCATGTGCTTGTAAAGCTCATTTTTCCCATGCAGAAGTAGTGGATGACTTAGAGTTAAAATTATTATTATTATGCTTAGATGCCAGATTCAAGTCAGCTCCTGTATCTGGCAGTCTCCTAGGAATCATCTACACCTTAACAGAGTAGAGTAATTACTCATAACCATTTGTGCCCCTGCCTGACCGATAGTATGTGACACAATTCAGGGTGCGAAAATTGATGAATGTTGTTTGTATATTGTTTTTATAAAAGAGTATGATCTACAGAAACAGGAAAAGTATTCCTTTTCTACTAAAAGTCATGAGCATTACAAAAATAAACTCCATTGCACAGTAAGGTCATTACAATGTACACAGTAAGGAATCCACAGACGTGACGAAAGGAATTGGAGAGAAGAAATCAGGGGAAGTTCATATCTCATTTATAGACTTATAAAACTAATTGAAAGTGCAGGGGAGGAAGTATAATTACCTGAATAAATTGCTAAACATATAAATAAGTAAATAGATGAATATCTTGCCAGACTATAAAGAGGATTTCTAGTGATCTTATTACTCAGTATCCGTTACCATGTATTTGTGATATTGTTCATCAGGTTGAGCTAATAATTCCTGGAATCTTTTTATTTTGTGAGTTTAGGTTTGTATTGTTGGTCAAACGAATTGTTGCAAGGATGCTGCAGTTAGCAATTTCCTGTATGACTGCGTGACTGTTTGTAGCCTTTCAATGAACTAGTAGTTTAATGTAGAATCGGTGCTTCCAGGGTTTTTTGTAGTAAAAGACCAAACTGGATGGTTAAAATACCAGTGGTCAGGAAAAATTGTATTCATAGACAGCACCAAAATATAGTAACATAGTAACATAGTTTATAAGGCTGAAAAAAGACACAAGTCCATCCAGTTCAGCCTATTTTCCTGCAATGCTGCAATGTTGATCCAGAGGAAGGCAAAAAACCCTTGAGGCAAGAGCCAATTATCCTCATATTAGGGAAAAAATTCCTTCCCGACATGGCAATCAGAATAATTCCCTGGATCAAGGTCCCACCTTAAATATAAGGATACCATTGTATCCAATATCTCTCCTAGTATCTTTTGTGTTTTGAAGGGGGAGGGATATATTAAAGGCATCCAGGGGCCCAACATACACTTTATCAGCCATTGATCCAGAGATGTAAGTGTAAATGGAAACACCTTTGGGTTGAGTTTTGTACGCTCGTAATTCAGACACAAAAGGAAAACCTATCATCTTCTTGCCATTTTTCATTCTTCCCACTTTATGCCACATTCTGTAATTTGCAAGGACTGAATCAAAGTGTGACACAAAGATTGACAGCAGGTTTAAATTGGATGTAAAGATGGATTTTCACTAAAGGCTACAGATTCCGCTATCACTGGTAATTTCCACATTGTAAAAGAGCATCTGCTGTATAAGACTCGGTACAAAGAGTATTTCCAAAGCAATGGGAAAAAAAACACAGCCGTCTAAGCAATGTTGTAAATCTGTGATATGAACTACTTTCTGATATTAACATGTGGTTTTATACATGTTATATTATCAATATCAGCATTATTCTCTCTGAACTAATATGTATAAAATACATATGTTGTGTCATCCAAGGTTGTCAGTGAAATAGTTTGTAAACATTGCACAAATAACAAAACTGTTGAACACTGGACATCAATTAGTTCATTGAAGTCACCCAGATTTAGAAGGGAATTCACCATTCAGCGAAGTGAACTCCAAATCCTTTGGCTCACTTCGCAAATGGTGTTATGTGCTCGCTGATGTCCTGCACGCGGACATCAGTGAGCGCATTAAATGGATTCCAGTCTCGGCGAGACCAAAAGAGTTGCCTCGCACTCGAGTCACCTCACGAGACTGGAATACCTTCAAAGCGTTCGCTGATCTCCGCGTGCAGGAGAGAAGGGAGCGTGTACCAGTCTCTGCGAAGTGAATCGAAGGATCGCAAGGTAAGTTCGGACTTTCCTGAATTACCCCCTTAGGGCGAAATTTACTTTACTTGAAAAAGCCGATTTCGCCTTTTCGAGTTTATTCTCTGTAAATCTTGCTGTTCGATCGATAAATATCGATCAATATTTTTCTATCGATATTTGCCAATGGAAAAGTAGCCAAAGCACTAATGTGAAGTATGGCTACATTTCCACTGAAAGATCTGATTGAAAAGTTTCAACTGGTAAAAATCAATTGAAAAATATCGATTGATATTTACCGATCGAACAGCGAGATTTAAAAAAAAAGGAATAAACTTGAAAAAGCGAAATCGGCCATTTCAAGTTTAGTAAATGTCGCCTTTTCTAATATGATTCATTAAGACTTTGTACCAACCTTGCAGAGCAGTTTCTAGGTCACTAATGTTGCTAACTTATTTCTGTACATAGGACCACACAATATATAATATTTAAAGTGAAATTTCATCAGTGATATGTGAGTGGAAATATCACTCTCCCCCTGTGGGCAACGTAGGGACTAGTGTTCAGATTCTGCTTCAGGGTTTCTATACATCTTGTATTATCCTCAAAGCTAAGTGTCGCTGTTTGATTGTCATGAGTAGCGCTGTCCACAGCTGAATTCCATCTTGTATTGGGTTCTTTATGAGGTACGTCTCTTGTGGAAACTTCCAACAGTGTTCCAACCCCCTGCTGTCCCTTTGATATATAATAAATGACAATGAGTTGCTGACACTCGCCAAGTCAGTCCTGATGTTATGAATCCTAATACACTGGAGAATAGACATTCACACACTTTGGTTACTCTGTGCTCAGTTTTTATCATCTAAGTCAGGGGAGGGTAATTATTTTTGTTATCGGGCCGCATGAATGGCCCGGATGGCTTCAGAGAGCCATTTTTACATTTTGCTGTAGGCTGGTCTAAGCAGTTTGCCGGCCATAGTTTGCCTAGGTCTGATCTAAATGAAGCACTATATTTCAAGGGGCCAACCCCTTCTTTATTCTCCCCATAAAACATAGTGTTTTATATGATCATTGAATGAATGCTAACCTGCTTTACATTGCTACACTTCTCAACCAATATTACTTTGTCCTTGTAACCTGTTTCTGGGAAATGTAGGCAGCAAAGAGGGAACTATTATTACATATTTTTATCCATTAGTTTTTGCCTAAAACAAGAACTGGAAACATTCAACTGCACTTAAAGTGAACCTGTTAGGTCCACTTAACAAACTTTTTTAGGAAGCAGAAAGTTGCCTTAGCTGAATGGTTAAAGCATTTAGCTAAGACTGTAGTAAAGGAAGCAAACTCCCTGCTTCTTCTCTGCTCTGATGCCATCTTGAATCTTGAATAGGGTTGGGCGGGTTTAAAAGGATGACTGAGATCAAAGTTCCTCCAATCAGATCCCTTAAATCCCAATCTAGAAGGGATCTGATTGGAGGATCTACAAACCCCAAAATCAGAAAAGTTGGCACGTTGTGTAAA
>WMED01021243.1:0-11959 GCA_019650415.1 Pipa parva
GGGGGGACTTTCTGCACAGAGTGGGTCATGTGGGAGAACTTTCTGTACAGAGTTGGGCACAAGGAGAACTTGCACAGACTGAAGGAGAATTGATCATGCGAATAACGAGATGAGAATATTATGATAAATGGGAGGCACTTATGAAGTGGAGATATAAATACAGGAGTACAGGAAGTAGAGGGGGGAGTTGGATAACAAATCTTCCATAACGTAGATCATAAGAGACAAGAGCACCTCTTTGAGTACAACCCACACAGTTATGATGATGGATGAGAGTAATAATCTTTGGATTGATGACAGTATGCCATATGCCCT
The DNA here is from genome assembly GCA_019650415.1 of Pipa parva. Lineage (NCBI taxonomy): Eukaryota > Metazoa > Chordata > Amphibia > Anura > Pipidae > Pipa > Pipa parva. The sequence continues at coordinate 316 of WMED01021243.1, forward strand.
AGAAATTAACCTGCAGGATGTGATGTACAATTAACCAGTGATAAGCCCACGGGTTGTCAATATGTTTATGGAAAGATGTTGAAGATGATTGTAACTGCAGTTTGAACCAGTAAAGAGTTTATAGATGTTAAAACAATGTGCATTTTCAGAGTTATTTCCCTGCACTACACTAAATGGGATCCACACCAGGGACATCTAAAGGGTCAGTAACACCTGAGGTATCATCCTGAACTTATTCTTTATTATTTTTATTTATCTTTTATTTTTGTTGTACTCATACATACGGTCTGCTGGAGCTCACTGGGAGGCACCGTGACAGGGCCCATTCCCAGGGGTCACTTAGCCTGGCAGTTGCCGTCCCTGTAAGTTACAAATACATACATTTTTCTTAGCCGAGGGCTGGTTCACACAGCGCATATACGGCGCTGCGCATTTTAGGAAAGTGTCTCCTGAAAATACGCCGGCAAATTTAGGCCAGCGTACTTTCCAGAGACACTTTTCTATTGTACTTACCCGAGCGCAGTGTGAATGCTTCCTCGGCGTTCGCGGCTCTTCCTACTATCATACGTGATATATCATACGCTAGTGTGTCCGGAACAAGGTATGTCCACAGGTTTACACTGGCAGCGTTTTTTGTTTTAATACGCCGCAGATAAAAACGCCATTGTTAACCTAGCCCAAGTCAGACATAAGAATAGGGAAGTGGTTAGTGCTGTTAGCAACTGATAGAGCAGGAATGGAAAAAGGGCACCAGATGCCAAAGTTGATAAAGTTGCTTTCACAGCACAATTTATGGTATACTTACACTGTTAACCCATAGGTAGCTGCAAGCATTTCTTAACACAGTATGGCTGAACTTAGGTTTCACATAGTCCCAATATCCATTGCTACCTTAACGGTAGTCTTTAACTCACTGTAAGCAGTCTAGTTGGTTCATTAAAATTCCCAGTATCACAGCAGCAGTCACTGACTTTCACTGGTATACTGCAATATATCTCCCAGCACTTGGAGAACTACAGGTTTGTAATCATTGTGGAGCTGGAATTACTCACTACCTTTATCTCTCTGCCAGATACAACGATGTCAACCTGGAATCTTATAAATCCAACCTGGAATCTTATAAAGATCTTAAACGATATATCTCGCACACCCCTACATCACACATAGTGTTTGTCTGTTTGTGCTATGTCACATGGTCCATTATATGTGAATATCAATGAGGCATACTGCACAAGCAAGTAAACATTAGGTTTTAATCCTTGGAGGAGATTCCTTATTGGTAAAATGTTCAGACTGATCTGCTCCCTGTTTCTTTTTTGCTTGGAAATCCATAGTTCTGTAATGGTTAATTGGTGGCCTCCAGCATCCCTCAGCTAGCTGGAAGACATATAGATCTCCAATTGAAAAGTTCATTGGGTACACAAAAGAAATGGAAGACTGTGGGATCCTGGTGTTGTTTTGTAGCCAGCTTTAGCCCTTCCTGTATATTTAGGCAATGGGGATTAGTTATACAGGATTAAGCAGGTTCTTACGGAGTACCTAACCTTCATGGTTACTTGGGTTTCTGCTTGTAGGCTGGACCCCAGGAGTGTATCTGATATATTCACCAGCCTTTTCATCTCCTAGCAAGCCATCTGCTCCATGCCTTCTGGTTGTGTTGAGACAAGACAAAAATCATGAATAGAAAATGCAGATGTGGCGACACCTGGTGGAAAATTTACAGAATGGAAAAGAAGAAGGAAGGGGAAGAGAGATGGGCTGAGAGAGAAACTGTGACTCAACCCCCACTACCAAGCATCCTTCTGGCTGCTTTTTTTTTTTTTTTTTTAAAAAGCCTGCACAATTACATTGGCGAATTTTCCCTTGCGTTTTCTAGAAAAATGTTTGCACAGGCACAATTTCACATTGTCTTCTCACTATGTCATCGCTTTTCCCTAAATGTGTGACCGCTATTGTTCACTTCCTATTGCTACTAATACGGTCACATTTATTGCGCTACATTTTATGCTGTTGAAAAAAAAAAACAGCAAATAAGCGTCCTTGCACATAGCGTCCTAGTGCGTCACCATGCAGGTAATGGGTATTACTTACATTGTGTTTTTGCGACTGTATTTCTGGTGTTTTTTTTCGCCGTTTTCATTATTTAAGACAAACTTTCGAGAGACATTCCCTATTCATCAGGTAAGAGCAGTAAAAGATACACAATTTGTAACATATTTAAAGTCTGCGTGGCACTGAGAGACTAAGGCTGACTCCCAGACTAGCGATTCTAATTGCTGCGTTTAAAAAGAAAAACACTTAAGGAAAAACCCCCGTTATATTTACGTGATCCAATCACACTGGCATGACCATGCGCTGAAACACCACTGGGATGCTTCATGTTGCATTTTTAAGGAGCGTAGAGATGCAAACAATGTGACAGAATAGGAGCAGTAGAGAACGCGGAAGTAGCGGTCACTCATGTCGCATAAGTACCCATTGTAAAGCGCATCCCAAAAATACGCTGGTCTGCATGTGCCAGCATATTTTTGGGATGCTCCTTTTTTAAAATGCAGAGCTTAGAAGCGCAAGTATGAACAAGACCTTACTGACAAATGGCCATAAAGGGCAAGTGTTAAGGAAATAAAATAAATGTAGATAGAAGATAACGACAGTATAGTGGGGAGTGGGCACAGTGTGGTTAATGGCAACAACTCATTATCAAGATAAACAGAGGGGGAGAGGAAAGAAAACAAATAATATATAGCTTTGTTGGTACTGGTGATGTCATTATTTAGCCCATAGTTCTTTGTGTCTGTAAATGTGATTATTTTACATTGGAATGTTTTTCTTTCCTGTAAAGGGTCCTTTCAATACACTTATTTCCATGTTTTGGATATTGTGTTCAGCCTGTGAAAAGTGACGTTCCACAAGGACACAGAGATCTCCCTCTTTGAGAGAGAGATTTTGGAATGTATCTCAGAAACCAACTGAAATTAGGAAAAAACTTGTTTTTAAAAAAATTTTCAGCTAATTTTCCTAGGTGCTTTTTCTTTGAATGTTTTTTTGGCATGTTGGACAGCTCCATGTCATTGTCCAATACATGCAAAAAAAAAACTACCGAGAAAGCGCCTAGGAAAATTCACTGAAAATAAAAAAAAAAAAAAAAGTTTTTTTCAATGTATCTCACAGAAACCAACTGAAATTAGGGAAAAAGGCTTTTTTTTTTTTTTTTTTTTTTTTTTTTTTTATTTTCAGCGAATTTACCTAGGTGCTTTCTTGGTAGGTTTTTTTGGCAATATGTTTGACAGCTCCGTGTCATTGTAAAATTGATGATGCCTGGAAATTACGTGGGCTATTTCTTTGAAAATGCAGCGCATTATACGCTGTGTGTGATCGCAATTGTAAATTCCCATTGAAAATAATGTAGTCACATAAAATTCACTGCACTCTGTGCGCTCAAAGAAATAGAGCAGTCAGCGTTCTAGCCGAATACGCTGCGCATTATATGCTAATGTGAACAATTTTCTTACATCTACATTGTTCTTTCCGTGTTTTCGCTGGCGTCTATTCTGAGCGTATTTTCAGTTTTGTTTTTTTTTAAATACGCTGCGCATTATACGCTAGTGTGAACCTAGCCTAACACCTGTTAAATGTAACAACTTGGAAAAAAAGGCAAGACATTATAAACCTTAAAATAAAACCACCACAAAACAAACAAGTTTTAAAAAGTGTTTTTTTTTTTTTGTAATTCTATTTTTCTTTTTTCTGTATAATTGTACAATAGTTCAAAATGACAGTTTGCATAATAATCTAATTCTATTAACAGCCATTCATAAAATTGAACTACTTTTCCAACAATTGCCATCTGGAACGAAAGAGTAAAGAAGGAGGGAGAAAAGAAAAAAAGTCAGGGGAAAAAAAAAAAAGGGATAACGACCCCCTTTTTCCCCCCCCCCGATAAGGAACAAATCAAAAGCATGAGTTAAAGGCCCCGCCGGCAGCAGAGAGGTTAAACTAAAGGTGTTAACAGGAAGAGAAGGGATGGCAAGGAGTACATCTGAAATGGGGTAACATTTTATGGCAGTTAATGGTGCAAAGGGTTAGTGCAAGGATGTCAGCCTTGAAGGTATCCAGCTGTTGCAAACTAGAATTCCCAGCAGTGATTGACGTTCACCGAAGCTGCGAGGATGATGATAAGATTGACAGTCCTAGGTTAGTGGCTGCAATGGAAAAGTAGAAAAGAAAAAAAAGACAAAAACAAACAGACCACTTTTCATAACAAGCGAGGGGTGGGGGGGTTTAAGATGGATATTCTTCACATTCCTCAGAGCGGATTTTTTTCTTGCAGCATTAATCCTCCTTCAAGATCAACATGCTCACGTTCCCGAAAGGGGTGTGTGTGGGGGGGTTGGATAAATAAAGCGTCTTCATCTTATGTGTCATGAAAATCTTTTAGAAGTGTTCTCCGGCGTTGCTCTGCTATATGCATCTGATTCTCTAGATCCTGGGAACATGACATACAAAGAGATCAGTAAGGTTTCCTTCCTGTATATTTGTCCTTAAAGAGACCATGTTGTGGGTTTGCAATCAATGCCTACAATGATGGATCGATCCTTTCTGAGATAGGTTTCTCTGACACATGACTTTGGTTGAAAGCTGGCTTTCATAGCTTTGTCACTAATATTTTCCACTGATTAACAGTGTAAATTTTACATACACCCCAATACCATAATTTAACGATCTATATACAAGTGTATTTGCTTTTGAATTAAACATTTCCCAGAAAGGAGAGAATACTCGTTTTAAATCAAAAAAGAAATACATACAAATGCAGAAAAAAAATGTGACAAATCCATATTAATAGTAAAACTGCATGGCTTATTGTACACACACAATAGTCTTTCCCTGCAAATCTACACGTATAAAATTATTCTAAAACAAAAGAAAGTGGGGATTTATAAATGGTCTAAGGTAAGTAGAGCCCCAGTTTAATAATAGTCACTGATTAATATAGAATTCCTACAATATGCCTTCATGAACTGGTGAAAAACTACCTTAGATAGTATCTATTTGTGTATTGCACACTTCCTTCTACTTAGAAGGCTGCGAATATATATTCTTGGGGCATGATTCACAAAGGACAGGCACTGGAATTCAAACAGACAAATTCTGAACGAAGATTCGCTGAGAACACATCCTATAAACACTCCAAGTTCCTCTTTGTCTACTCATGAGCACTGAATGCTTCTGAAAGAGATCTGGCAGTTGTTTAAATATATGATATGTTACTATAAGTACCTCCACACAAGTTAAAGGAGAACTAAAGTAAAAAAATAAAAAAGGATTGTTAAAATACTTACCTTATAAAGAGCTGATTAATTACAGTCACAGCATGAGCTGTGCTGTAATTAGCTGGCACCTGATGCTTCCTTCACTGCACAGGAGGACCGAGAAGCCTGCATGAAGCTCCTTCCCCATTTGCTTCACCGGCAGTGAAAAATGCCTTAAACGTCATCACGTTCATTGCGGGGGCCAATGAGAACGCTCCCCACAATAAGCGTGATGATGTATGAGGCCGGTGAAGCAAGTGGGAGGAGTTTCATGCAGGCTTCTCAGTCAACCAGCACACTGTGAAGGAAGCACTGGGTGCCGGCTAATTATAGAACAGCTCATGCAGTGACTGTAATTAATCAGCTCTATATAAGGTAAGTATTTTAACACTGCTTTTTTTATTTTTATGCTTTAGGTCTTCTTTAATTTCTACGACTGTGAAATGTACAGATCATTGCAGTGTCACAGTAATCAATCAAAAGGTTAATTTGTCTCTAGTTATCTCCTGGGAAAGTTGATCTGCAGGGTATTCTTATGCAGAGGTTCACACAAGCCTTCCTTGGATATGAGCAGCAAGCTTTTACAGGCTAATAAAATGTAAGAACATTTTTACATGTTTGATAAAATACACCCTCCAGACACAGATCCCCCAACTGGGTGGTAACATTACCTGAACGGACATAACTCACCCCTCTATCATAGCTATCTGCTCTTTCCACCTTCCAAGAAAGGTTTTCAATTTCTGCCTCGAGCTGGGCTTGCTGATATTCAAACTGTAACAGAGGCCACAACTTGTTGTTAAACGGCTGGTAGGACACAAAACCAAAGTACACGGGAATTTGCTAAAGGATGAATATGAACAATGTTTTATGGACAAAAACCAAGAGACCTATTCTCAGTGTGTAACAAAGTCTCATTGTATGGAATTTTCATGATTTGGAAGGATAAACTAGTCTATCCTTCACACAGCATTTCATATTCTGTATTATGCGTATCTCAAATATTGATTTATTTTTTGGGGTCAGTTAATGGTCTCTTGAGATTCTTCTGCCTCTAAATTTAAACATGATCAAAGTGAAATTAGAATCAACTTGGGTTTCCTCACTTATGATGACAAAAAAAAAAAAGTTACTTTTCTGAGAATATTTGCTGGAACGTCGATAGATGTGAAAATGCTAGTGAGGCCTAAGCCTTAAAACAGACCTTTCAAATCCAATTAAAATGACATTTTAGGTTAACCAGGGGGACCTGCCTACAAGAATTTATATTAATCGTGGCCGATCAGCTACACGTGCATTACGTAACAATGATAAACATACTAAAACTAAGTGTGCAGCTTTGTCATAGAAAATATGCAAGTGTGAAAATGCTGTCGTGACCCCAGTCTAGAAAATTCATTTAGAGCAATTATGGGTAAATGGAGAAGCACAAGGATTCAAGTATACTCACCAGCTTCTTGCGTGGGCCAGATTCCATGTAGTAAGCGTAGGGATATGTATATTGCAGAGTGTATCGACACTGGTTTCATGTGGGAAAGAGAAGCATTATTAGGGTCAGCAGTGCCTCTACGCCTTCAATATCTACTGCCACAAAGTTTCAGCTACATAAATCACCATTATTATACACCAGACTTTGTTTTAATGTTATGTAGCACACATGTCTCAAGCTGCACAAAAGGGATTCCTTTGGGTAATCTTTGTGCAACTATGCATTTTATCCCTGTGTATTTTAATTTCTGTCAGATCTCTGTAATCTGTATGTGTTTCAACGCTTTTATTATACTGCTTTCTGGTAAGCAGAATATTTTGTCTGTTGAGGATTTAATTCACGAGCACATTGCACACTGTTTTGCAATGCTTTTCCACTGAACATCACTCAAGATTCACTATATTATACTTTAGGTGTTTGGGGTTTCCCCTATATTCTATTATAGCTAAAAAGTTAATGCACTTAGTGCATTCTTTTGCGCTTTCTTCATAGGTTTTGGTTTTCATTTGACGTTGTTAAACACAGTGTTAAAGTCACACACTGTTATTTGAAAGAAGAAGCAGCATTTATTTGGACTATTGTGGTCTAATTTGTGGATGTTATTCCTGACTTTTGCATCTCACTAGCGCTGTTTTTCACTTCTAACTGCTCAAGTTTTGTTTTAGATCTCTGTAATAACTTGCTCACCTCTATTATTAATAAAAAGAACACCAGTGTGTGATTGTGGGGGGGACAGGTTTGTGGAATCAAGACTACCCACACAGATATTATACAATAAAATGCCTGATAAATACTGCTTGCGCATAGAGTCTTTGCAAACGGAGATAATTTTATGGGAAAGGGGTCTAGTGTTAAAATGATTCCTTATCACTAATGTCGACCAAAACCAAACATATCAAACTTCCTGTGTACTGCCTGGAATCCCCAAATCAATGCCTCCTTCCTATTCCATATTGTTTGGCCTAGGCATACATTTACTATGTAAATATACACTACAAGCTTCTCCTGGCTATCAAGGGAAAGTATTCACTGTGAAGTCAAAAAGAGCTCAATTGGAGCCTTGGTGTTTTTTTTCCAAGCTGTTCCATTATGTGCTGAGTAACTGACCTTTGCTAGCAGCTTTGCAGCATTCTGTAGATATTGCCAATCAATCCAGGTACCGAGGTTATTCATTACTCTCTCCTGGATCTTCTCTTGGATCTGCTGGTAAGTCTGTGCCTCTAGCTGAAGGCTTTTATTGTGATTCTCCCACTGCCCCAAACAAAGACAAAACAGAGGTGAGAAAATTCCACCAGCGCTTTACACTTAAAAACAGAATGGATAAGGCTGAGCTTTTTTTTTCAATTAGACTCATTATTGTCTATGGTGCAAAATACTATAGTCTGTGTGGATTAACAATTGATACTATTATTCACACTCCGCTGAAAAACAGCTAGAATTGACCCTGGCCTAAGGGAAGGACCATTTTTCACAGTCCAATGGAATGAATGGGCTTGTCCAAAACAATTTCATAATTCACTAAGTAACAAACTTACAAGTGCTTTCAAGAATGGGCAGCATTATGGAACACTGATGTCCAAAAGCTGTTACTCTCCCGGTCTTAATAAACTATAGAAGTCATAGAAGTCACAGCCAAACTGACAGAGGCCTGAATGACCCTTCACACGAGCACAAGAATCAGAAAACTGCTTTCCCCCCACACACATATTTACCTACCCTTTCAAAGTAAAACAAATATTTCTTTAGGGCCTCTCTGGCCTGTGCCTGCTGGCTCTGATTTACAATATCTGGGTTCTCCTTGTACCGGCTGCACTCGTAATACTCGCTGCCATGAGTTTTCCAGTCCCCCAAACACATCCAGCAGAAGTCTGCAAGTGAAGTTAAAATACCGATGTCAGAGTAGCAATATCATGGCTGAGAGTGCTATTCTTCTTATGTAAAGCCAAAGGAAAAACTGATCTAGCAGGATTAGGGCTTTATTAGAGTTGAACATTTGCTATGTGGTCTCACAATTAGAAAACACAACCAAAGAGTTGGTTAAAGTATTACCAACCTGCTGGAAACATGTCACTTTCTACATAAAAATTTGGTACCGTTTTTTCACTGGACCCATTTCACTGTATGTATACCGGTCCATAACTATGCCTGAATTGTGACATGTAACCGATGTGATTTCACTGTAATGCTTTATGTGATTAGCAAGATATGACTTGAAAGGAAATGGTGTCATACTGAATCATACTAAACACGAAAGAAAGTATCAGAAGATTCATTTGCAACACCACAGGGATTAAACAGAATTGTGAGAGTCGGATGGAATAACTGAAACGAACTTTTAAGCAGACTGACAACCACAAATGGGATGGATAAAGAGAATGTGGGAGTACCATCGTCATACAGAACAATGTTGTGTGTTTGCTTGGTCCAGCTATATTACAGCAAGCTTGGTAGTATGAAAGAGGGCATTAGCCACATGATGTAAACAAAATTGTTACATGAGTACACGGTTTTGTGTACATTGTTACATGAGTACATACCCACGAAAGCTATCACAGCTACATCTCTAAGAAAAAGACTGATGAAAATACAGCTTTTTTAAAAACAAAAAAAAAACCTTTTCCCCGAAAATAAGACATCCCCCGAAAGCAAGACCAAGTGCAATTTTTTCCAACTTTAGAAATATAAGGCCTCCCCTGAAAATAAGATCTAGCTGCAGTAGAGTACCAGTACTGAGTTCCCGAAAATAAGACCTAACTGCAGTAAAGTATAAGAAATATACCATACTGTTACCGTGTCCCTGAAAATAACACCTAGCTGCAGTAAAGTATAAGAAATATACTGTACCAGTACCGTGTCCCCAAAAATAAGACCTAGCTGCAGTAAAGTATAAGAAATATACCACACTGGACAATCAATTCCAAAGGGTGACACAGTCATATTCATTTAAGGAACTGAAATACACTGATGGGTTCAAGACTGAGTTGCCCGAGTCCAGTAAAATTACATCTTCATATTTTACATTTACAATGACATCGTCTTTACCAATACGATTCACAATTCTGCCATCACACCCATAAATAAATCCTCGTTAGCTTGGTTTCCAATACAATATTGGTTCTGTATAAAGAACAAGATCTGCATTCACCAGTGATTTAAATTGTGTCTTTCAATTCCTTCAATTAGAACAGGTCAGTCAAAGAAAAATTAATTCTGTATGAATAGCACACCAAAAATCATCAGAAAATGCCCTTATTTTCTATCTATTGCAGGCATAGTGACGTTTTGGATAAAGACTGTTTATCAAGCCTCAAACAAAAAAAGGCTTTACAAAGTCTTTTATTGAAAGGTTACTATGTCTGCCATAGATGTAAAATAAAGACATTTTATGAAGATTTTTGCTTTGCTATTCATTTATCAATTTGTTAATACAGAATTGGTTTCCATGTACTGTACTTCAAACAAAGCTTAGAATGTGCCAGAGAGAATCATTCTGAACACGTGTGGATCTGAAAGAGACTGGTTTATCTCTGTAGTATATTTCTAGTACTATAAACTGCACAACATTTTATTATTAATAAAGTGAATTATTATTAATAGCGTGAATTGTGCTAATAGAGCTTACCATGCTTGCATTTTGAACATTGCTGCAAAAGAAAAACACAGAATTAGTCATTATGAAAAAAAAAAAGTATTATATTTGAGCTACAACTTTAATGCCAACACATGTTTAGCTGAAAACCTCTGCTCCAAATGCGCGTTTTTTCTTCAACTGCTACAGCAATTCTGCAATTGCAAAGCCTATACCTGTTATTTTAATAATCGTACTGTTAAGGTGTCTAATAAATATTAACCTGCATTTACCCAACAATTTTACATTATTTAAGTGTGGTAGTTCTTAATGTTCAAACTCATCACTGAACTATGAGATGTTCCAATTTGGTGGCAAATAGAATGAAGGACCCAGACTCTGAAGGATTTGGGTTTCTGACAGCTACCTGTCCTCTATCAGGTATAGCTCAGTCATTTTTTGAATAAGCTACACTGATAGGCTGACACATGCATAGATAGCATCTGTGTCTAAAGCACTGGAGGGGGCATTCAGATAGGATCTGTGTCTAAAGCACTGGAGGGGGCATTCAGATAGCATCTGTGCCTGAAGCACTGAAGGGGGCATTCCTAATTCCTGTCAAGGGGAATGCTGCAGTCTTTCATTTCACTGTGAAACAAATGGCAGATGGAAATACAGTAATCTACAAGGATTGCACATGGGGGTTTACTTCTACTTTTAGCCACCCATCTTGAGACTTTAGCTCCCATTTAAAATCCTAAATTGTTTAGTTTTCCATTTGTTTATAAGAGTGCAGTGGAGGAATTCTATTTATCAAAGGGAAAATTTTTTCTCAAAAAAACTTTTTTGAAGAATTCAGTCTTTGTCTTTTAAGAAATATTTGTATGTGGCAGCAGCTTTGCCTTCTGAAGAAAATGGGGTGAGGTTCAACCCAATCAGTAAATGGCCAAAATATAAAGATGTAGAGTAAAGATAAACATGAGAGCAGGGAGAATGAACTGCAGATAGCCTTTGAAACTCTTTTTCAGATCAGGTCAGTTGCCAGAGTTAAAATGAAAAATAAAGGTTTACTGTGTCTTTAAAGTTATCTAATCACCACAAGTGACCATCATCATCACTGTTTAACTGTGAACATTTGTCATTGGCACACAATCCCATATATCAGGCATGTCAAACTGGCGGCCCTTTACTGGCATATCTGCAGCCCGCACAAGTGTCTCAAACTTTGCCTCTAAAGTTTAGAGACAAAGTTTGAGACTTTTGTGCGGGCCGCAG
>WMED01021245.1:0-11959 GCA_019650415.1 Pipa parva
GGAGACCGGCCCGGGGGGCAAACGGCACCCTGCCCCCCGGCCCAGTCCGCCCCTGAATAGGGAGTACCAACAGGAAGTAATGGATATTGTCTCCTTTCCCTCATAAAATTATGTATTAATAAAATTACACATACCCTGTACATATATAGATTAATGTAAACCTGACAACATATACACTGAATATGCAGAAACAACATGAGAAAGCTAAAACGTATCTTTTTAGTATCATCTTCACTGAACACACAAATGCAATCTGCAGATATAGGGCGAAATTTATTAAACGCGGTATTTACCGCACGCTCAGTATTTACCATCGCCCGATGGTAAATTCGCTCGATTTACCATCGGGTGATGGTAAATACCGAGCGTGCGGTAAATACCGCGTTTAATAAATTTCGCCCTAAGTGTAACTTCAAGATCTACCTGTATGAGATTGTTGGGGTGACTTAATTTGTCACTTTTGAACCATAGACAGCTTCTCCAAATTAATCTTAAAGTATGTGTGCAATACAGAAAGAACTTACAAACAAACAAATGTTGGTTTATATGCCTTTCCCATACTCTGAAGTGGCAGAGAGTTCTGGCAAAATCTTTATTGTGCAGGATTCATATAGACAAAGAAGAGTTAAGGAATAAGGTGTTAGCATAGATAAGGTATACACTGGAGACAATGGAAGGTATGCTTGACTGTTTGTCCAGACATGGTGTAAATCCCCTATTGGTTCAGCTCTGCACACAAGGAATGCCGAGAGTCATCTTGCTTAATGTTCTTAACTCAATCTGATCTATTCGAGTAAGGAAACCTGATATTATGGGATAGCTTAAAGGGCAAGTTACTCATAAGAAATCCATGCAAATATTTACACATTAAAAGCATCATAATAGAAGGGAACTTTAGGATTTCAAATATGATAATCCTGTCTCCTTCACAGTATCATAGGAGAATAGAAAAAGAAAAACAAACCTTGACACTCCGATTCAATGGAAGATGCAGTAAATAAAGAGGGTTTATTTAAAAATAAACTAGAATTACATAACCAAAAATGTATATTTGAAGCATGTAAATTTAGAATTATTTAAGGACTCTTTATGTCCCCTTTAAAAAGGCAACCTGTTCACGTGAGTGGAGATTTTGTACAGGGTCACAGCAATGTGATACTGATGAGCATGTATTGCTCACCTACACTGATGGCTGAATTTCACCTTTCTTTAATTTTTTTTATATGGGAATAATATTGTACAATCAGTGTAATAATAAACAAAGGAACATTTGAAATAGGGGAACCCATGGGGAAATGGTCTCCCCACTGAACATCTGGACACAAACCCCATAGAGTCTCTAGTATGCATATCTATTGCTACATGATTAGACAAAGGCAGAGTTAGAGCCCCTGGTGTATTCTGGTCAGAGGTATCAGAATCAGGTTAGAGTCAGGTGGAAGCTGAGAATATACTGTAAAGACAAATCAGATGGTCCTCAGATATTTGAGGATTTAAACCTCAGTTAGCTATTGGTGGTAGTGGGTGGGATTAATGTCTCTTCCAATCTATTTTTCTATGTATATAAGTATCTGTTAAGAAAAAGGTAGGATGAATAAATTATATAGCAAAAAAATATAGTTATCTTGTCTTGACTTTTACCTCACTGGCAAATTGTTTTGCTGGATAAAAAGTGTATCCCATTATTCATAGGAAATTATGATCTCCAGGTAAATTGACAAAGTTTCAATGAATTTTTCAAAAATCAAAATATATTTAAATCACTTCTTATTGGAACGTCCAGTTCTTAGATCCTCTTGTTGTTCTAGAGCTTGTCTTACACAATGTAGAACTCATTTAAATAAGGAAAACTTTCATAAGGGATATTAAAAGGCAGAAGAGAGTTTTATGCCATAAATAGTGCCAGAGGAGATGTCTGGGAGACTAATCTTGTTCCTCTAGAGCTGACAGTAAAGCCCTGAACACGAGAACAATGTTGATGTCTCACCAAATGCAATTACTATAAATTTCAAATTCTGTCAAATGCGCCGAAGCATGTCAGTATTTTATGTGTGGAAAAAGGTATCGTTTGAGGTGGAGATCGCTTTATATTTATCGCTTGTTCTCTTTCTTTACTTGGAAAAGGAGCCACAGAGGAGAGATATCTCAGACTGACTCCGAATGCTAGACAAATAAGTCGACAGTGCTTTGCAAAAGGGTTAGTTATGAAAGCTTTTTTTTTTTTTGACTTCACAAGTTCCTTTTGTTTGTCTCAATAAATTTGTTTCTGGATTTACAATACTGAAAAAAAAAGATCATGAATGTATATGTACAGCCTATAGGCTTGTGTATAAGGATATTTTATTTATATATATATATATATATATATATAAATATTAATATATTAAAGGAACAATTAAGCTTCCAAAAGCAACTGTAAATTTACCAAATGTTGAATGACATTTCTGCAAACAGTGTTAGCAAATAGCATTGTTCAGAAGGTACTTTAAATATTGGAAAGGGGGAGGAGTTTGCTTTTATATTAACTCTTGCCTAAAGCCCATATTAATGGAAGATATATATAAGAGCAATGAAAATGTGAAAACTTTATGAGTATATTTACATGGAAGGAAAAATAGTTATAAAATAATGATGTGGGTTTGCTATAAACCGCCAAATATAATAGAAATCCATAGATGATTTACTATTAGGTCTAATAAATGAGGGAGAAAAACACAATTAAGCAGTAATAATGGGGGACTCCAACTGCCCAGTTATAAATTGGGCAATTGAAACCTATAGATCCCATAAAGGATACAGGTTTTTGTCAATAGCTAAACATAATTATCTTTCTCAACTGGTGCAGGAACAAACAAGGAGGATGAAAGAGGTGCCACTAGGCCAGAGGTTTTCAACTTGGGGGTCACTATACCATCAGGAGTCAAATGACGATTTGTCGGGGGTCACGTAAGACCCCGTTATTATGACGTTACAAAGATAATAATGAATGGGATCGCCAAATCATGGGGGAATTGTACAAAAGGGTGATGGCAATAGAAAGATTGAGAACCACTGTGCTAGACCTAATAATATTTAATAGACCTGACAGAATAACAAAGGTGTAGGTGGAGGGGGCACTTAAGAAATAGTGACCATATCATATTGACCTTTAATGGAACTTACTGTCATAGGGCCATTAAAACTTTAAACTTTAGAAAGGCTAAATTCAGTCACCTTAGACATGCACTTACTATGATTGATTGGAACAGTGTTCTTAATAATAAGAGTACAGACATTAAATTGGATATTTAAAGAAAAAAATCTTAACAACTTATTGTAAGATGTACATTCCATATGGGAACAAAAGACCTAGAAATAAAAGAAAACCTTTGTGGGTGAATAAAAATGTAAGTGTGGCTATAAATGCCAAAAATAAAGCATTTACAGTGCTAAAACAGGAAGGCATTATAAAAGCACAACAATGGTATAGAGTTCAAAATAAATTATGTAAAAAAACAAATTAACGCAGCTAAGTTGGACACAGAAAGACCCATTGCCCAAGAGAATAAAACAATAAAACAAACCCAAAAATGTTCTTTACGTACAAAAATAATGAAAAGATTAAAACTGAAAGGGTTGGCCCCTTAAAAACAAGGAGGGAGATGAGGAGAAAGCAAACTTATTAAACAAGTTTGTCTCCACTGTGTTCACAGTGTAAAATGAAATGTCAGGTGAAATGAAGAGAAATAAAGTAAATGCTACCTTAAATGTTGCCTGTCTAACCTACGATGAAGTACTGCAACATCTTAACATGATTAAAATTGATATATCACCATGTCCAGACAATATACACTTTAGGGTCTTAAGGGAATTAAGTACAGTCATAAACAATTCATTATTTTTATGGACTCTATAATAGCAGGGATTGTTCCACAGGACTATCGCATAGCAAATGTGGTCCCTATATTCAAAAAAAGGTCAAAGTACGAGACTTAAAACTATAGATTTGTAAGTCTAACGTATATTGTGCGTAAAATGTTTGAAGGCTTTCTAAGAGATGCTATACTGGGGTATCTCAATTCAAATAACTCCATATTAGCATGAGTTTATGAAGAATCTATCCTGCCAATCAAATCTAATTATCATTTATGAGGAGGTCAGTAATAAACTAGACCAGGAGTCATTGGATGTCATATACCTTGATTTTTCAAAGCATTTTGTCACATAAAAGGCTGGTACATAAAATGAAAATGCTTGGAAATGGGGGCAATTTTGTAAATCAGTAAATGCAATATATTTAGTTACACCATTCCACAAAACTTACCGTTCTCCTTTTTAACAGATACCTGTAGCTGCTTTGATTAAATTGACCAACATGGAAAAGAGGAAGAATAACACAAATATGATAAGTATCACAGGATGATAAAAATTTAAATATTTTTGGTGATAAATATATATTGTAATATGAGATATTGTGGGGAAATTGAGAAAAAAAAACAATTATTTAAAGGGGTGATCTGTATATCCTATGCTATACAGTCCACACAAAATGCATGAACATTTATTTATGGCTTGCCACATAAAACTAGGGCTTCAAAATCACTTCATTAGAAACAAGCATCTGTAAAATGCCTATGCTTCCTGGATAACAGGTAACCTGATACTAATCAGACCTGCTGTAGACAAAATTGATTTGCTATGCAATCATACAGTAGGTAGCATAACAAGCAGAGTCATTTAAATGACCAAGCAGGATAGATTAATTGTACAGTTTCTGTTCAAGAATTCTCATTAATATGAAGGTTTTTAATAAAGGTAAATATAAGTAAATATAGGCTGAAATAAATTTGATAGTTGTAAGCTGTAAGAGCTTTATTGACTAAAGTTTGAATTCACCTGTCGAACATTTCACTACAATTTGTGTCACATCACCAAAATAGACACAAATTCACTTCCCACCATTGAATATGCTTTGAATACGTTTGTCGAACAGGTGGGCAGTGGAGATCACTGTCGGATGCTTAGTGTGGAGTAGTCAGGTGGATAGAAGTTGGGTGAGAAGTCATGCGGAATGAGGCAAATTCCACAAGTGAAAGGCAGTGACATCAGTCTCATTTTATCCCACTAACTGTATTCTGTGAATATTCTATTTCTATGTCACCTTGATACTAGTCATGTTGTCACTTAGTCGCACTCACCATTGTCGCTTTGGAATGAATAGTCACCTTACACAACACTGCAGCCCTGCCATCAACCCCCCAATTCACCAGTCTGAAGTGGTGAAGTCAATGACGTGAATTTGGAGCAGTTCACCCAGTCGCATTCGCACCTTCGCACCACTTCTCTGTTTAGTCAATAGTCAAAGTACCTGTGCACACCCACGCAAAATGATGCAAAGAGCTCAGTAAACGTGTGACTTTTATAGTTGCCCGAATTGGTTGCATATTTGCTACTTCACAGAGTTTGCTCAATAGGCAAACATGGGGAAGTGGAGAATAGATGTGAATTTACAGCTCTACATGACTATTCAGACTTGAGTCAACGAGGCTCTTATTTTATAAATGGTTTATAGTTATGAATCATGTATACATTACTAATGTAATCAAGATATTATACAAAAATAACCAACTATTGGAGCACAAAGCAATCAGGTTTCTTAAATACTGCTACGAATAGGTTAGAGCTGACACGCGGTGGAGGGTTTATTTTTGTATAATGTCTGTTTGCCTGTTTTCATGACTTTTTAAATGAGTTACTCAGTATTGCTTGAGACTTGAGAAAGGGAGGACAGACCTATTGAAAGCTTGTCTAAAATGACTGTTAGTCCAATAAAAAAGGTATCACCAAGTACTGCAATAGTCATTTGTTTGTGTCTGTGGACTATCATTTTATCCTACTTTGATACATAAAACAGATTAGACCAGCTTCACAGCAGGTAACATTTTAGATGTTTTTATAAAGTGATGAGGCAGAATCCTTCATGAGAATACCACTGTTTGTTATTAGTCGCACAAATGATAAAAATGACACTTTTGACCGATTTAAATGAAAAGAAATCAAAACAAGTATCATTAACACCCACTTTGCGGTTTGTATGTAACCCTCTAAAAGCACTGTTATTACATACTCCTCTAAAATCAGATCAGTTAAAATACAATTTTGATTTATGCTAATAACAGGGTTGAAGTGATTGAAAATTGATTGTATTTAATAGGTCACTAAATGCCCATTTTTCTAAGGGTGATTCCGAAGTGGGGGGAGGGTAAAATTATTACCAATGTGCCTCTTTCCTCCAGAACTGCCTTCTATTTGCCTCAACTCCACTCTTCCTTTGTCCATGCTGGCTGCAATCCTCTTCACTTCCTGATTCCTCTTCCTGTGCTTGCTCTGCTCACTGATTTTCATGAAGAAAGGGTGAAGTGAAGAGAATCTCAGTCAGCGTGGAGAAGAGCCAGGGGTGGAGGAAAGAAGCGCATCGGTAAGTTTTGTCACCCCCTCTTCAGAATCACCCCTTTCAACTGGCTTCAATTAGCAGAACCCCCAGTCAATGTATTTTAACTGTTCTTAAGTTTGAAGCTAATCTTGTAACCATACCCAAAAAACTTTAAAAATGAATGACAGCTTTTGCAATTGCATGACCTTGTTTTTCATTCTATAATATCTATTAAAAGAAACCTTTTCCTGCGAGTAACAGGCTGTAAGTCAGATATTTAATTTGGATAAAAGTCCTCCAGGGCACCCACATATCTGGTGATGTCTACTAATCATTAACATTTACATATTTTCTTTATATTTTTCTCTAACACCTGTTGTCCAAGTAAATTGATTCACGTACCTTTTTAATTCAAGAAAAAGCATTTTTTCAGAATTACATTTAAGCATCAAATTAAATATTTCATGCTTGCTGCGCTAAAATCTCTGTTCTAAATGATTTTCCAGAAGAATTTGCATCTTAAAATTAAATACAACTCATAAATACCAACTTCTTATGTGCCTTGGCAATTACAGCAGCAATCAAGTCTTCTGTTGGAATATAAAATTCTGGGCAATCCATTTTCTTCTAGATTTCTACAATAAATCAGTAGCTAATGTATTAGCAGTCAAATATAATGAGTAACCCGAGTAACCCCTACTTTTTCCCACCAGTAGGAAAATGAAGGTGTATTTTTGCTACAATATTGTACCATTTTTGTGAATCTGAGATTCAAAAAGCTGTTCCTCATACTGACAAAATTGTCTCCTACTTTAGTTTCTTGTGATGCAAAGCTATACCTTGTTCAATGATGTATTGTTATTTATGAATATTTTTCTTTGAATTTAATATGTATTCTGATATTGAAAAACAAATAAAATAAAAATGATGTGATGTAGCACCAGACAGTGCAAAATAGTGCAATAGTTCAAACAATAATATCAGCCACTTGTCCTTCCAACTATCATACTATGTCCTTCTGTGCCACTCCTTAACATTGAGCGAAATTATGTCCCTGCCATGGAGCTTTATTTTCTCCCTCTCTAGCCACACTGATCCATCTTCTTGAAAATGAGCAAAATCTCTTACCACATAGTTTCACTGTCTTCCTACACACCCAATCCTGAGATCTGGTAGGTATCCACCATAGTCATTTAGCCTGTCTCTTTTCTATGACTTGCTGATTCCATTCATTCATTGCCCTCCTGAAATTCTCCTGCTATTATTCTCCCAAAAAAGCTCTTTCTCCATCCATTGTATTCACTCTTCAAGCCCTCTTTAGCTTTCTGCATCTATATTACCCTCCCTAGCTCTATTCAACTGTTGAGAACATTTCATCTAGTCTACTCCAGCTTGGTTGCTCATTGCCCCTCCTTCTCTTTCTCCTACTCTCCTGCTCCTCTATCTGCTCCAGTCAATACTGATCATAAGGACAAAGTACATTTTAAGAACTCCTGCTTTATCAGCACCATAACACTTGGGGGCACAACCAGGACCAGGACGAAAGAACAAGGTTTCATGGCACCCTAGCCCCCCACACACACACACAGAACAGCACTGTCTGCCACCCCTCACTTCCCCAGTCCCAGATCACTCTCCTAAGGGTCACAAGAAGTGATATGCTTGGGAAGCGCAGGGGAGAAAGTTCTTTACTACTGCAGAGCTGAGTTGAGGGGGGCTGGGGAAGGGAGGTGGTGCACAGCAGAACAGCTCCTCCATTCCAGCTGCATTGGCAGCACCCAAGGTGACTGCCTATGCTGCCTACCCCTAGGCCTGCCCCTGGGTACAAAATCATAATATCCCAGGGTCCAAGGTATTGTAAACGTTATGGAGGTGTAACGGTCGGCGTTGCCGACGTCCCTTACCTGACAGGCGGCGTCTCGGCGCTCCTTCTCTAGGCGAACGAGCCGCGCCTGTCAGGCTTTTGAAGGTTCCGGTGGCGCACGTGGCCGGCGCGCTCATGTGACACAGGAGGTGTCGGGAGCGCTCCCGCTGTGTGCAGTGAGGCTGGGCCTATATAAGGCTGGAGAGCTTGGGCATTCAATGCCTAAGCTTCCAGCTATACAGGTCCTGGCATTGCACTGTGTAAATTTATTATTCTGTGTTCCTGCCAAATTAAAGTGACAGTCTCCTGTTCCTGCCAAATCTAAGTGACAGATCTCTGTTCCTGCTTGGTCTCTAGTCACTTATAAGTTCTTCTGTTACTCTGGTCCCCTAGCGTTCCTGCTCTCTGGTGATCCTAGTATTTCTTACAATTAAAGTGACATTCCCAATTTTGCTACAGTTACCCCAAGTGTGTTCCTGGGTCTATTTCAACATCTGGTCAGCACTAGCAACTATCTTGGAGGGTACGCTCGGGGGTCGCGACCTGGAGATCCTTCGCAGCTAAGTCCAGTACTTCCTTGCGGGGGTTAAAGGCGAAGACCAGGGATCTCTTAGATTCCTCGCAGCGTACCAAAGTCAAAACTCCAAGGTAGTACAGTGGGTCCACTCTACATCCGTGACAGGAGGTTATTCACTAAAGTGTGAATTTAACTGTCGAATTCGCAAACAGTGGATTCCCATAGCAAATCCTATACAATTTCCCCATTGTAAAGTCGCGACAATTTTTTAATGTTAAGATTGCGACAATTTTCCCATAATAAAGTTGTGACTGCGACAATATTGTCATTATAAAAATGTGACTGCAACAGTAGCAGCCTATTGCGACTGTCTTTATCTGGCAAATTTGCACCTATACACAACAATTCAGACTTTAGTGAATAACCCTCATGGTTGCAAGACCATGAAAAATCACAAGCCAGTGAGTGAACACATTCAAAAATAGTTTATCTTTTGGAACTGAAAATTAGCACAGGAAATAACTGCCATGCCTGCTAATTCCTCCTTCAGTATATTATTTATACTCTAACCTGTTTTTATGTGCTCTCAACTTTTTTTGCTTACTTCACTGCTTGGATCCCTAAAACATTCTCTTTTATGTTCTCATTTATAAAGTGTTTGGACTGATGCCTTTGTAAAGCTAAATCTCCTTGGAAACCCTAAAGTACAGTAGAAAATGATGTCCATACTTTGCAAAGTAGCAATATTCTAGAGACAACAGAATGATAGCAGAATACATATAAGGGATCTTAGTATTACAGCTACACTATGGTTATGTTGCACAAGAAAAATTAAGTAGCACACTCACGCTCTTTGTAGTTTTTCGATCAAACCATGTGAGCTGGTTTTACAACAGTGCCTTTTCTAGAGTGGAAGCTAGGGGCTTTATATTTTCATTGCCAACATCACTATTATTCTATAATCTAGAATTAATCCCGGAAAAATATGTGATTGTGTTACAGGGCAACAACAGAGCTAGATCTTCCTGTTCATATTGACATTAACATGCTGTAAGCGCATTGTACAATAATGGAGTTTATAAAATATTTTAACATCTTGCCATCCAATAAAAATTGATCAAAATATTGAACACCATTCGTTTAATCTACTGATTGCATGAATAAAAGCAGCAAAATAACATTGTTTAAGCAAATGTACAATTACACTCTAGGATAATGTAGTTTCATCATTTTATGAAGTCAGCTAAATGTCAAATGGCATAGGAGTCAATACAAGGTTCAGAATGATTTCATAGGAGAGTAAATATATGCATTCCTTGTATTAATAATCCTCCAAATAAGTGTAGAGCATTAACATTTAGCATCTTCATTATCAATACAAACATTATTAAAACAAAGAAAAGCTGCACAAAGTTTATCTTCTGAAGGCTCAGGCAGTCTGTGTGCAAAACGTGTTACAAATCTGCTCGAAGAATAGGACTTTCAGTATTAGTCATGTTGGTTCATATCTATCATTAATTAATCTGCAGTGTCAGATGTGGTCAGAATATTGCAGTTATAAACCACTCATCATGTATAAATGTATAATATTTCAATGAATTCAGGTTTTTCCTTAAAGTGATACTGATATGGCCAAGAACAGATTTTAGAGAAAGCATAATGCAGTTGGTCTGTTACAAAAGCACAAATGAACAACAATATATGTTGTATAAATCACCAGTCTAGAAAAAAAGTATGAACAGCCATTTTGGATCCAAAATTCCCTCCATTAACTTAAGGCACTCTGTGAGTTGTAGCTTTGCATAGTTCTACAACATTTGTAACTATACTTCTCAACTGTCCGCCTACTCCTCAAAGAAAGGAATAAAGGTTTCCAATCTGGTGACCACGAAGCCTAAAACTAAGCAAGGAACAACCTAAAAAAAGGTATTAAAATGGCAAAATATTCCTACAAACAACACATTGAGAATTACTTTACCTCATCTGACCCTAGCAGCATGTGGCAGGGTATCAGACAATTCACCAACTACAAGTCCCCTGGTACAACACCTACAACCGACTGCAACCTAATAATCTAAACCTAATAATCTAAACCTCTTCTATGCATGCTTTTATCTCTTGGACAATATGATCCCAATACTAAGAAGCCCACATCTACTACATCTGCTGAAACCCACCTAACACTAACATATTCAGAAGTCTGCACTACTCTTTCCAAGGTAGACCCAAGGAAAGCTGCTGGACCTGACAGTGTACCTGGCCGTGTATTAAAAGCATGCGCCCAGCAACTAACCAATGTCTTCACAGACATTTTCAACCTATCCCTAACTAAGTCCACTGTACCCACCATCTTTAAATCTGCCATAATCATTCCTGTTCCCAAGTCCCACACTACCTCGGACCCCAACGACTTCCGACCTATAGCACTAACCTCCCTCGTCGCAAAGTACCTGAAGAGATTAGTGCTATCCCACCTAAAATCTAATCTACCCGTATCCCTGGACCCATATCAGTTTGCCTACTGTAGGAATAGATGTCATCGCTCTGTCCCTACACGAGGCCCTATCGCACCTTGAGGGCAAAGACGCATACGTTAGAATGTTGTTCATAGATTTCAGTTCTGCTTTCAACACCATCATGCCATCCAAATTAATCCCAAAGCTGGATCTCCGTGGAATAGCTACACCTCTGCAAAACTGGATCCTCAACTTCCTGACAAACCGTTGACAGATTGTTAGGATGAATAATTCCCTTTCATCCACCATCAATCTGAATACAAGTCTACTTCAAGGATGTGTATTAAGTACCTTTCTCTACTCCCTTTTTACCCACGACTGTACCCCTAAACAGAATACAAACCTCATCATCAAGTTCACAGACGATACTACTGTATTGGGCCTCATAAAAGGAAATGATAAGTCAGCCTACTTGATGGAAATACAATACCTGATATCCTGGTGCAATCAGAACTCACTGTTACTAAATGCAAAAAAGACCAAGGAGATGATAATTGCTGTGCCAAAGACCGCAATGCACTACAAAGGGTCATAAAAACAGCCCAATTGATCATTGGCACAAAATTGACCCCCATCGAGGACATCTATCTCAAGCGTTGTATAGACAGAACTTGGAATATTATCCTTGACTGTTCTCATCCTAACCAGGA
>WMED01021246.1:651-11959 GCA_019650415.1 Pipa parva
AATGGCTTCCTCTCTATCCAAAATTTTGAGAAATCTGGATCAAAAAAATCAGAAAGAAATCTTGCAAGAACAATGCGAGATTTCTCTCAGTAAACTCGGAAAGACCCAGAGCGGTCTTTCCGAGTTTAATAACTTTCACCCTAATTAGTGTAGTGGTTTTGTAAAGTTATTTGTAGTTCCTTTCCTCTAAAGGTATCTGAATCCAATGGTGAGTTCTTCATGAAATCTTGTGAGCTGTTTGAAAGCCCTGTACATATGGAAGAAGCTGCAGATGTACTGTGCATTTTACAAGCAGGTACGTACAGTTTTTAGAAGCTGTGACTATTCAAATAGGTAAATACTGTTGATGCGTCATTCAAATCTGAATGGATAAAAGTAACTGTAATAAATGGATAATGGATAAAAGTTACTGCTGTTAGCAGTCAAATTATGACCATTATAACTGTTGGCATAGACAAGTTTAGGCTGGATTCTATTCTTGTGGATATTTTTATTATATTTTAGGTATGACAAACCATTTTAAGTTAATATTTCCACATTGATGTACTGATGCACAAAGTTAGACAATGTCTACCACAATAATAGATGACTAATGAGTAACTACATGGAAGTTTTTCTCATGTCTGATTATAAAATGAGTTTTACATCATAAAGGACACAGGAACCCTGGGTATTGGGTGCCTCTCATCTGGAGGTAGAACACTGCAAGGATCGGAAACTGTAAATCCTCCCACTCTGTCTTATCCCCTTTTTAATCCTTTTAGCTGTTTCACTGTCCTCTTCACATAATCTAGGAATGATCTCTAGAGAGGTCCTACAAAGGATTATGTGGGCCAGTGACTACCACTGACACCTTGAAACCAGTAACCTTTCTGCATTCAATGAGTGAGGACCCTACCCAGAATAAGACCTTGTTTAAGCAATTCACTAAATTGGTCTGTTTTCTCTAACCACAAGCAACTTTATAGTCTAATATCAGAATAATAGGATGGATCTGAACAGAAACTTCAACTCACTAGACGTTTTGCATGCTTATATCCTTTCCTAAGAAAAGTGATCAATGCTTGGTCCAGTCCCACAAGGGTGGATGCCGAAAAATCTCTGTCTGTCCAAGACTATAGCTTTGCTTGTCCTAGACATGTTGACCTTTATGGACCCTGCTAAAAAAAGGTTGGAACAGTTCTTAAAGTCTATCTTCACTGCATTTGATCTAGCTCTGCATTTGATCTAGCTCTAAGAACTATTCTAGCCTCCGCTTGAGTAAGCAGAGGGATCAACTCTTAGGCCCTTATTCACCAATGTGCGAAGTGAGCCGTGATGTGTTTGACTCACTTCGCACGTTGTGTTATGCGCATGCTGATGTCCTGTGCGCGGACATTAGCACGCGCATTAAAGGGATTCCCCTCCTGGAAAGAGCACTCGAGTCTCTTCGCCGGGAGGGGAATCCCTTTAATGCGCATGCTGATGTCCGCGCACAGGACATCAGCATGCGCATAACACAATGTGCGAAGTGAGTCGAACACATCGCGGCTCACTTCGCACGTTGGTGAATAAGGGCCTTAGAGTGGCACTTTAATGCAAGGCATGTGAAATGGTTCCCTCTATAGGGCACTTTGTGTTCAGAATGTGAACTGTTATGTCTCTGACAGTGTTCTGAACTGAGCAAGAATGACTAGCTTGAGCATCCGCACTGTTGGTGGAAATCAGAAGATAGATACCCTTAGCTAAGGTTATGTTTACAATTTCAAAAAATCCCATCCCTTAATTCCCTTGATGGAAAATCACTTTTTTGGGGATCATCTAGAGACTATAACACTGCAAGATCATTCCAGTCCCAAAATATTTCGGTAACTTTGCAAACAAAGATACTTGCAGTGATTTTCCATTCACTCGTAAAGGTTCAAAAATACCCAGCAAGACCTAAACAGTCCTGGTGGATTTCGAAACTTCCATATAGCACACCAGTGACACATCCCCTCCACATTACTATGCAGAATTACTGATCCCAGTAGAACAGGTGGATATCATGAAAACTTCTCAATTCCTTTAAATACGCTTGCAAGGTAAAGCTAACTAGTAAGCCCCCGCGACAAGGTCTTTACTCTTGTATCCTAGTGGACTTTGTTAAACGCCAGGTTTACCATGACATTATTACCCCAGTTAGATTGTAAGCTCTATGGGGTAGGGACCTCAACCCCTTGTGTCAACCGCAACTAGCACTTAAAGTGATGTATCCTTGTGATATTTTGCTTGTTTTGTTTAATGCACTTTTCCAATATCTCTATTGTATTTGTATTGCTGAATTGTACAGCGCTGCCTAAATTTGTAGCGCTTTATAAATAAAATTATACATGCATACTTCTCTAAGCCAATGATACCACCCCAGTAACAAAGATTCCAAGGTTGTTTTTTTTTTTTTTTTTTTTTAGCAAAATCTGCCATTATTTTAAACATCCTTTACAGTTTGGCAAATCTTCTGTAACAACAGTTTTCCTTTTAATTGATGGCAAAACCCCTAAATGAAACTGAAGTTTTTCTTTGTCCTTTTGCAGAATTACACAATCTTTTGCCTATCACTGACATGGCTGAAGCTCTCCTCCATGTACGCAATGGAGCCTGGTTTCTTTGTCTTCTGGTGGCCAATGTTCCTGACAGTTTCAGTGAAGGTAGCATTCATTATAAAAACATGGACTAAACATTCGCTTTTTTTTTTTAATTATGATACGTTCAATGTAAAACTAAGGATGGTTAGATTTAAAGAGCTTGTGTGGCTATAGTGGGGAGAGAATTTTTTACTTTGGATAGAGCAGTTGCTGTTTGACTAATACAAGTGTTTTGTAGCAAATGTTTTATTGCAGTATGTTTACTGTTATAATTCCTATTGCCTTTTATTGCAAAACAGCTATTTATATGACTTTTTCATGTGTATACCGGTTAAATACATGTACATATTAAGGGAAGATGATTCAAAAAGTCCAAATGAAAAGGAGACTAACTTCTGATGCATACTGGTGTTAGGATTCTTGACATTTTTTCACATTTCTCAGTTTTGCATATGAAGTGACAACATTTGCATGCCCAGTCAGTAGTTAGACATCTGCTCCTTTTTTTCTCTTCAAGCCCTTGAGTGCAGTAAACTAAAGCAAGTGAATGGTATGAAGGTGACAATTATAATAAAAGTGTGTAATCTATATATTTAGTAGTGTGCCTTTTTAAAGTAAATTCTGTTATAATAAAAAAAAAAAAAATTTCAAATCAAAATGATTTCCCAATGTAGTTTTTTGTTGTTCTTAACAGTCTGTAGAAGCTTGATAAAGAATGGAGAGCGCCAGGATGAGGAGAGCTCAGGTGGCAGGCGCAGAACTGAAGCCTTGCGCCAGTTGTGCAAGATGAATCCTTCTCAGGCTCTTAGAGTGCGGGGCATGGTGGTAAGAAAATGTTTATCTCTATAGAATTGGACATCAAGAGAAGTAAATGTTCTGTACATTTTTTTTTTTTTATACTCCTGTATTTTTGTTTGTATAGTTTAAGCTAGATATTGTGTGTGGTGAACATCTAGCTGTACAGTATGTAATGTGCAGATATTTCTTTATCTTTAATAAGACCTTAGTACCCCAAAGAGCTGTATAAGGGCTAACAAAACAAAGTCCTTCCTCTTAGCACCATTCCTTTAATCATCTGTTAATGTGTCTGACACAAGACATAAACTGCCTACCCTTATTTCTCTAAAACACAGAAAAGTACAAAGCCACTACTTTCATTTCCTGTCTTTCCAAGTTCAAGAGAGCATCATTGCTAGCCTTAATAGCTTTAGGTTTTTGAGCTACTAGTACATAATAGTTAATTTAGAAAGACACCACGCCATTTAGGTAGATCTAATAGTAGTTTACTTGGTGCAGAGAATATTCCCAGGAAAATGCTGGATATTCGAACATGGTAAAAAAAAAAAAAATTGAATTCATTGTCTTATTTGACACAAGGTATTTAAGAACTTTAACAGATTTTAATGTTCGTTTTTTATTTCTCAGCAAAAGCAATAAATCCTAATCATCTCATCCTTAATTGAATTTAAATTACTCTGTCAGGTAGAGGAGTGCCATCTCCCTGGACTTGGAGTTGCTTTAACTTTGGACCATACCAAAAATGAGGAAGGTGAAGATGGAGTGAGCAACACAGTATGTTTTGTAAGTGGATTGCTTTTGGGTACAAACGCAAAGGTCCGCACTTGGTTTGGAACATTTATCCGCAATGGACAGCTGGTAAGAATTTGACAAAATAAAATTGGGTCTTTATGTAAGCAAGATAATATAGCATACCTATTATTGTCTATGTCTATCATAGATATATCTGTTGCAACTTATGGAAAATTCTCTTTGGATTTTTTTTAAATGTATTTTATTGTGAGTTGGTGATTTAAAAAAAATTGTCAGCCAATTTTACACATTGAGAGATGAAAGAAAAGATCCTCAACAGTTCTTGCACATATAAAGTATGAAAATGGTAGATAGTTAAGTAGGTATAAATAAGGTGGTTGTCCCACTCACTGGCTTGATCAGTAATTTGCAAGGAAAAGATAGGTGTGAAATTGGAGCTCCTAATATTATTCATTTATAGTAGCAATGGGGTATATTGAAATTGTTATTTTATGTGGAGTTGTGTTTATTTAATGTTTTGGGTCAGAGGTATATATTACAAAAATTGCCCATTCTGGAGTAAGATCTAATTGAAGATAAAGTTTATCATGGCAATAGCATTGGATTTCTGTCCAAAGCTGTTGTATTCGTGGGCAATCACAGCCCATGAAGGGAAGCTAATGCCATCCCGTAACAGTGTGTGTTTTTTGTGCACTCCTCAATAAATGGGACTTTTCCCTGGTGGATGCAGTAAGAGGCCGCTCTGGCCCCCCTGATCCACGCCACCCTCACTCACGTCCAGCCGCGGCTCAACTTTAGATCTCCCAATAAGTTGAGCCGTGGCTGCACGTAAACTCCCAGCCGGCCGGCACAATTTAAAAAAAAAAAAAAAAAAAAAGAGAGAGAGAAAATGCTAGGGGCGCCCCCTGGGCAGGCGGTGCCCCTAGCATTTGCCTACTCTGCCTAATGGCAGAGCTGGCACTGGATACAGTTGAGCAACAGTGTTATTGTCTGATGTCTTATTTGGAGTTGAGAACGAAGGTGGGGTTTATTAGGGAGGTGTGTGTGTGTGTGTTGGTAACGAGGTAGCATAGATCATGCTTTGTTGAGTGTTCTGTATTCTTCTATTCTTCTGTTTCTGTAAATATGTTCCATGGTAGTCAGGTTGTTTTGTTTGAGCCATTTTTTTGTTTTTGATCGTCTGTTGATGGTGGTTTGAATTTTTCTAATTCGCCTATTTTTTTAAAACCATTTTGAAATAGGTGATATGGTGTTATTCTTTCAGTGTCTAGCTATGATTATTTTGGCTGCATTTAGCATTTGTAGTTTTAAGGATTTGGATTTCCTTGATTCCATGGTTTGGTATAGCAATAAGTTTGTTGGGTCTAATGGCATTTCTATGACTGCTACTTGTGTGGTTATCTTTGCTACTGTTTGGCAGAATGTTTGTATTCTGGAGCAGCTCCAAAAGATGTGGTAGAGGGATCCAATTTCTTTTGTGCATCTCTAGCATCTGTTGTTAGCTCTGGGGAACATTTTGTGTAATTTTTCTGGTATATAGTACCAGTGGGTTTCAATTTTGTAATTTATTTTATTCTGTTACATATTGATGAGTGAAATATAGTGTATATAATATTGTTTGCTTGTTCCTTTTGTGAAGTTTTTATCTAGTATTTTGGACCATTTCTGCATATATGGAAGTTGTCGGATATGTTGTTGGTTGTAATATTTTGTACATCTGTGCTAAGCTGTGGGTTGGAGGAGTATCTTCTGCGCAGAGCTTTTCAAAGGCAGTATATGGTTTGTTAAATGCTTTGATACCTCCTAGTTTAGCATGGAAATTGTGTAGTTGAATGTATTTTAAATGATCTTGTGGTTTGAAGGGTCTGGTCCTTTCAATTTTTTATTTCTGTATTGGGGCTCCCTTATCTGTTATATAGTGTGTTCTTGGATCTCCTTTTATTAGCCAGTCTTTGAGGTAGTATTGATTGAGTCCTGGTTGGAAGTCTGGATTGTTGTGTATTGGTGTCAGGACTGACAGAGTTTGCTAAGTTATAAGTATACTTATATGCTCACCAGATAGAAGAAATAACACGCTTTGAGTGTTGAACACCAAATCAGGGATTCCTTCTCCTAGAGTGCTGTACTGTATACAGGGAATGAACCAATACCCCTTCACTGTGACCTTTAGATCGACATACAACAGGGAACTTCCATGATAAAAAATCCGATTTATTCAATTGTAATAAAAATCTACTCACACTCGATGTAGATGAATTTAGATTAAAAGTCAAAGTCCTTCCTCTACGCGTTTCGTCACGACCGTGTGACTTCATCAGGAGGATTAATTTGTCTATCAGACTAGCTAAATACTCAAAACAACAATAAAACCAAAAATTAAAAATGCCTTAAATTTATAGTCTTGGATTCCAAAAATTATATATTGTGTAAAAAGTACATAATTTTAACAATAATGGCAGTAAAGTTGTTGAATGCCATTCCAAAAGAATTTTCTATGGCAGAAACTGTTACTTGCTTTAAAATGGAGTTGGATGTGCATTTTTGACACATGAACTTGAATGTTTCTGAATTTTATTTTATTTTTTAATCACATTGGCACATATGCAGTAAGAAAGCTATCTGAGGTGGATGGATGACTCCATATAGCAACTTTCCTGCCAGCAACAAATATATACAAAGACTAGACAAAGTTTATTTAAGTAGCTATCAAGTGAAAAGGAATGTTTGTGTCTTTTAAATAGTGTTTACTCTTTAGAAAGTACATAAGTAACACTATTTACAAAAATAATTTAAATTTAGTTCTAAAAGTCCTTTTTATGTTTCTAACCTTCACCAACATCACAACAACTTTCTTACTTTGTGAATGACATAAAAAAATGAGCCATTAAGCCTACCATTGCACTCTGCATAGGTGAAGCAAGAAATGAAAATAAAATTAGTAGCGTTCATAATGTAATTAAATGATGTCATTTGCATAATGAAGTGGCAGAATGCTTTTTATTTGTCTTGACACTGTGCAATATGCGGTTAGCAAATAATCAGTGTACTAGGGTTAATAATTTTTTCATACTTTAGAGAAGAAGAGAGAATAGCAGTTCGGTTTTATGGCAGATGAGAAGACAACTCCTTTCAGAACTCATGGGTATTCTTCCAGCTTCAAAAAGTATACCTTTAGCAGAAGAAATGGAAACAGATATGGACATTGGTGGATCTGTCAGTCCTGGACTAAAAGAAGAACATGTTGTGAAAGCCAGTGCCCTGCTGCGCCTGTACTGTGCTCTGATGGGAATAGCTGGCCTTAAGTATATATATATAAATTTCTTATTCTGAGTTTTAAAAAGTAACTCTTCCAAAAATACATATTGTATTGCTATGCTGTAGCAGCTTAAAATGATGTGCTACACTATGTACAACCCCTGTTCACTACATGGGAAAAAGGATTAATAATACTCACAGGCCAAAATAACAGAATCTTAGGCCGCTTCTAAGCATTTTAACATCATGTGACGTAGGAAATTACTAGGCTGCTCTAGTTAATTTATATTATTTGTTGGGTAATAAATTGTTAGTACATCAGAATCATACCCTTCAAAGTTTGAGCAATTATTTTAAAATTTATCTTGCCTGACAAATACACTAGATATTAGATTGGCATGCTTTTCAGTAGATGTAGAGATATTAGATATAGATGTATATTAGACAGATATAAAAGATATAAATCAGTGCCACACAAAAAGATATATATTTTTTATTTCTATTATCTAGTTGATGTTAGGACATTAAGGGTACAAGAGCAATCCTTTTGGAGGGATTTCTCTACCTTCTTTAAATGATGACTGGCTGGCATTGCTTCTTGAAATTACCTTGTTTGTGAGAACAGTTGTTCCCTGTTCTATTATCATATCAATCCTTAAAAAGAGGGGAAAATAAAAAAGAGGGATAATACTGCACTCCCAAGTGCTTTATTCACTTGACCACCACACTATACAAAAGTACATAAAATATATATGTACCGTATATAAAATATATATGTACCGTATTTTCTGGCTTATACGACGACCCCCAACTCTTCCAGTTAAAATATAGAGTTTGGGATATGCTCTCCGTATAAGACTACCCCTCTTCCAATGCAAATCCTGCTTGGATTGGTCAGCTCTCCCTGCCTGCCCAGCCCTCCCTGTCTCCAAGACTATCAGAGCACTATCACACCGTGCATGCCCCACAAACCCCTTCTTCCTATTCCCTACCCTCTGAAGGAGGGAGGCACTATCTTAGTACTCAGCCCCCTCCTTTTCCCTCTCCTTATCTACCTCTCCCATCGCCTGGCTCTCTCTGATGTAGAGCTTAGTACTTGGAGCATTTCCTCTCCCCAGCAATTATTAAACTTCCTTTCGCTCACAGGAAGTTACATCATTGCTGTGGGAGGAATGCTGTAGCTCTCAGCCCTACAGCAGAGAGAGCCAGGTAACGGAGGAGGTAGGTAGGGAGAGTGAAAAGGCGTATAAGACAACACCCAACTTTTGAGAAGATTTTCAGGGGTTAAAAAGTTGTCTTATGTCAGAAAATATGGTATATAAATACAATACATAATGCAAATACCACAATATCTAGAAAAACCCACAAAAGCCTGTATATATGCTTAAATATGAGGGGATTCCCATATACTATTATCATGATTACTAACACCTGTAACACGCCTACTGATATTACATCCGTTATGATATCTAACACTAAGATAAGTTAAAACAGGCTGGTTACAGACCAAAAGGTCTGGGAGTACTAACTAGTACTGGGAGAGCATAGAATCTTAAAGGGATTACAAAAGTATTTAGTATTTAATGGATAGCTGGCATGTTCAGTTACCAATCCTGGAGCTTAGATGCTGCATTGACCAGGAGCTTAGGTCCTGTCCCTTGCTAAAATGTAGCTTCATCTGTGCATGTGTAAGCTATACAATTAGATCCAGGAAGGTACCAGCTGTGTCTAGGTAGCAAGATACATTGGGGGTGGCCCCAAAGCCCCTGCTGCAGTGGTGACCATCTCCTTTGTATGAAAGTGAAACTGAATTAAGTAGTCAAATGGAAAGTCTTATGGCAGGCAGCATGGAGTTGAATTAGCGAAACATGAAATGGTTGGCATTTAAGATTCAAGCCAGCCTGAGACTTTAACTTGCCTTTAAGGTCTTAATAATTAAGACTTTCTTGTGTATGTTGTCACTGTTTTACACACAGGCAATTATTAAATCAACAGCATGGAACATGACATGACTAGTAATTTGGTTCTGCTTTACAGGATTCCTACCCATTGCACGTACAAAATGTTATGTTTGCTTTGTGATTGTCTATCTCTTTGGCAAAGTGTACCCTCTTTTTATGTATATTTCATACTCCTGTGGTATTGAAGAAAACTTTATTCATGAAGTGTAAGAAATCCCCTAAAAATTTGAATTGTATTTGAAAAATTTGTAATTTTTATGGAAAAAATACAGAATGAAATATATATTAGATGTAAAGGCACATGGGATTTCTTTTTTTGTGTGTGTTTATGTCCTTATTTAAATTGGAGAGTTTAAGATCCTAAATAACAAAAATTAGAACATTTATGTATATCTAAATATGTTACCCCCACTGACCAGCTCTGGTCTCATCTTACTCGGTTAGATAGGAGCCGGTGATGTCTAGTGCACTTCTGCAGGAAGTGGTGATGTTTTCCTGATGAGACTCGTTCCGCAGTGAGTGCACAGGTGATCACATGCTTCTGAATTACCGAAAATTAAGAAGAGACTGGAGTAACATCATTGAGGGAAGGATATTAGCTGCGCAACTATTTTCTTTGTAATAAGTTAAACAGGTTCTACTTTTACTTAATGTTTCAGATCCCAAACTTCCCTTTAAAAAAAAAAAAAAAGACGTATTGAATAATTAAAGAAAAAATTATCACAGTATTAATATAAAAGGAAGTAAAGAATTTAAAGCTTCTTTCATTTTGTAAACGATTGCAGGCCTACTGATGAAGAGTCAGAACAAGTGCTCCAGTTAATGACAAGCCGTCCTCCTGCAACTCCTGCTGGTGTGCGTTTTGTTTCACTCTCTTTCTGCATGCTTCTAGCTTTTTCTACTCTGGTCAGGTATGCATAATAACAATGCCTATATTTCTTTAAAAAAGTAAAAAGTGCTTCCAATATTTTACATATCAAATAAGTCCTGCAATCAACCTATGATTCAGTCACACTTTAAAGTATTGGTGTGTGATCTGTCACTGACTGCATATAGGATAGGATGTTGTGTGGTTGTGAACAAACCAGATTTACCTCTGTGATACAGTAAAGACTGGCATACTCCATACAAACAAAACAATTACCTGTTTATAACTATTAATATTTTAATCACAGAGAACTTGTTTATCATGTCATCATTAACATGTATACTAAGGGGGTAATTCAGCAAAGTGCGATCCTTCAATTCACCTTGCCAAAACTGTTACGCGCTCGCTTCTCTCCTACATGCGGACATCACCGAACGCTTTAAAGGTATTCCAGTCTCGGCGAGGCAACTTGAGTGGTCGCGAGGTGAGACGAAGTACCTTTAAAGCGTTTGGTGATGTCCGCGTGTAGGAGAGAAGCAAGCGCATAAGTTTTGGTGAGGTGAATCGAAGGATCGCAAGGTGAGTTCACACTTGGCTGAATTACCCCCTAAGACTTGACTGACTGTAGAAATTGTGATGTTAGAATATAAAACTATTATGACGGCCTTATAGATTTTAGCACAACCATCTAAATTTGTTTTGGAGGATAATAAAGATTATTTTTCAAAATGTATTACTATATGAATCTGCTCTAACTTAATTCTGTGAGTAATATATGAATCTGCTTCAATGCATTTCTTTACTATATTTAGGCTGACAAATTTGCAGGTGTGCCTATGCATAGGTTTTAACTAATTCAAGGTCCTTATAGTTGAATAGATAAGCTGACAATGGGCAAAAGGAAAAGCCCAATGAAGAAATTGTAATAAGAGGCCAACAAACTCTCCAACACTTCCTTAAATACCAACACTAGGTCATCTAATCTATGACTCATACAACCATTGCATACTGGGAAATTATCATCCCTTCTGCATAGGACACAATGCTATACAGCAGCACTTAAGGGGGTA
>WMED01021248.1:0-11958 GCA_019650415.1 Pipa parva
CAAATGGAGGTGGTTGGATATCTAGTATTGATCTATATAGTCTGGATACCAGTTTGTTTGTATCTGGATTCCATAGAACCATTTCTACCGGGTGTTTAATTAATATTGGTTGGTTTGGGAATTGTTTTTTAAGAGCTGAGTATGTTTGTATATATCTGAATTCATCAATTCTCTGAGGTGTACATTTGTCCCTTAATATCTGAATTCATCAATTCTCTGAGGGGTACATTTGTCCCTTAGTTCCTGTAATGTTATTATTGTGCCATTCGGAATCATGTCACTCAGTTGACGAATACCTCTTTTGGTCCAGTAGGTGATATCTGGTAAATTGTATAGGGTTGGTAGGTTAGAGTTTCGCCATAAAGGAGAGTTTGGCGATATTATTTTGCTGTTGTTTTGATATAGTTTTGTAAATTACATTGTATATTTATTGTACTGTAATATTTTACTTCATAAACATTTATTTCTTACAATATTTATAGTCAACTTCAGGTATTCAGTAATCAGGATCTTTCTCAAGATAAGTTTATCATTTTTTTTCTTCAATCTTTAATTTTTTTACACTTCCTTTTATACTAAATGCCCAAAAACAATTGACTTTCCTACCCACACTTTGCATTTTTCTTTGTAACCCACCAAATATTTAATTTCTTCTCCTTCCAGTTACTCCATGGTGGGAAACACTGCTACACAGGCTGGCTGAGCGAGAAGATCTCCCATCTACAGAATTTAGATCCAGACTTTCATAGGCTGGAGGAGGTGTGATATCAGCAACCACCCTAATCTGGCTCTGGGACAGGTCACCATTTGGAATTTGAGGAGCCTGCTCTTCTAGGCAGTCAAAGGATGGTGGTAAGGTTGGTATTGTGGGGGGTTCTTCCACTTCCTGTGATTGCTTGCAATGGTAACGATGAAGGAGCATTATTACCCCAATAATGACAACATCTATCACCAGTTCCCCCATCTCCACCACAGAAAGAACCGAGGAACCAAACCAGAGACTCCACTGGCTGCCCAGCAAGGAGAGAAGCATCACCATCTGCAAAAACAAAATTAACGTTATTATCTAATGGATTAAAAAAAATTCATGCAAAAAAAATATATATTAATATTTATATACATATGTACTTTTCTTCTGTCTATAAATCTTCTGTTATAAATCTTGTGACATTAGAGAATAAAATAATCTTGGACTAAAATATGCTGATTGTGTTAGTTATGTTATTTTCGGGGTAGTCTGTACTACATGAAGGAAACCATGCCACATCGCTTGATTACTCCAGACCAAATAGTGCACCATGCACCCTAATACAACTTATATTTATATGACTGTTTCAACTCCACAAGCTATTTTTTAATTTTATCTCCATTGTTGTCAAATATCAATGCCCACGCCTGACTGCATCCTCATTTTTACTTCTTCTATTGTATCTTAGCTGGTTTAGAGAAAAATAGCATTATATATCGAATACACTGAAAGTCATCCTTTGCCCCATCTTACATTTATTGTTGGGGATTCCTCAATTGTTTTATAATTCAGTTCTTGAAAGTATATATTCAGTTTAGCAATGCTGTTCCTAAAAATAAAAAAAAAAACTACATTAAAAAATATATTTTATTCAAACAGAGACTGAACTATATGACAAGCTCTTGACTGACATTTCACTCTGCAATTACAATGACATCAGTGTTGGACCTTATCACAAATAATTTATTAATGTATTAAAAGCTTACATGTATGTAAGTTTGCTTGATAGAATTGTGTATGGTACCTCTGAATTAAAAAAAAAACCCTCTTAGGATCAAGGTACATAATACTGTATATGTATATATACATACACAACTCTATCAAGCAGACACAGGACATTTTTTTGGTTTGTTTTGATGAATCTTTTTTGTTGCCAATGGTCATAGAGTTTATCACTTAATTCTAAGCTGAATTTTTATTATTTATTTCTAACATTTTTTTTAGTTCAGGCTCTTCAGTTCAGGTATATTAGCTGTTTCAGTTTGTACTCAATGGCTGGTTGCTAGGTTGATGGAAGCTAGCAACCAGAAGTCAGTATAAATCTAAACAAGAACAAAAATGTAAACAGCAAAAAACGTTCTGAGGAAATGGATTTTAATAATTCAAAAACTTCATAAAATAAAATTAAAAGTCTGATTGAAAACTGTCTTAGAGTACCACTATCTTCAACATACTAAATTGTATTCCAAGGTGAACAAATCCTTTACCAGTAAGAGTTACTGCTGGGGTTAATACAACTGAACCAAGGTTTATAAAGGTTTAAAAGAACAGTAACATGAAAAAATGAAAATGCCTCAAAAGCATTTCTAGTTACTATATATTCAGTCTGTTCTTCCAAAAGTTCTAAATTGTGTCTACAAAATATTATATTTAGCGTTTTATAATTAAATATTGGACACGCTTCCTGAAAATATATTTTGTAAACCACCATAGAAAACAGTGTGACTAACATACCTCTTAAATTGCCCAGGAGTACAGCACTGTCCCCTGGCAGTTACATCATCAGTACACCACCCACTCCCTCTGATTGACTTTTCACTGGTGACATCTGTTCCAGGGGCCACCCATCAGGTTGGGGGAATGAAGAAGTCAGGGGGAACATTAGGACATGGACCTAGAATCTGGGACACTTGGGGGGGGGGGGGGGGGGGGGGGGGGGGTATGGGACTGGATTTTCCAAACTGGCACATTAGTTATTAGCTATTTAGCACTTTTAAAATTTATTGTTTTTAAAATTTTAACTATTATTTTAATAGTTTTTTTGTTGCCAAAGTTCTCATTTTTTTATCATCTACATACCAATTTACTTGTTGGCAGACATCTTTCTTTTCTTACCCCTTATCGATTATTTTTTATTTTCTAACTTCTGATAGTAGCTATGTATGTTGTGAAGCTGTGTCATAATAGAATTTTAGAGGTGAAGAAATCTTTTTAATACATTTTATTTTGTAGTACATGGGAGCATCATGCACCATTTCCCTTAAATCTTGTATTAAAAAATGTAATCTTACTGTATTACCAACAATAAAATAGTTTCCATTTACTGGAAGAATCACAGCTTCTCTCCCATGCAACTTTAACTCCCTTTAATTTCCTTCCTGACAGCCTGAGACAAATCCCACACTTCCACTTCTTAAAAAAAACAGTAACAAAGACAATTAAGTAAATGAGTTGGCTATTTAATCTATGGGCCATTTACTTTTATGTTTGTCCAGTTGCACCTTATTTAGAAAGGCCAAGGATGCAGATGGCCATTTGTTTAGTGTTAAACTTCCTACCGTCCTCTGGTAGGCGACATACTGAGACATTTTGGGAAAAGGGCTATGAGGGCTATGAGACTGAAAATACTTATATAGACCATTATGTCGGCATCTGATAATCATACCACAAGAGTGTAGTTGAAATAGTGGATATATAAAGATAAATGGAATCAATAAAATTACATTCTAGAGAGCTTACCTGTTTGTTAAGTTGTATTGCTGGGTCAAGGTGTGAAGAACCCAGTTCTGTAAGATTAAAGGTCATGTCAGATACACAGATATACAGATAATTGTACATCAAATCTGGGAAGATTTATTAAAGTTAAGTAATCAATTAAGTAATTAATTAAAATGACCAGTTAACATATTATAGAAATGCATTAGTCATAAATACAAGAGGATGTTTAGTGCCAAATATGAGATAAGCAGCTCTACAATCAGGACTTGTCATGAATCAACTTATTGTTTAATAATTCATTGCAGCTTATTTACAGAACCCCCTCCTTTCTTCTCTGCAGTTAAGTTTGGAATCTCATGTCAGGACTTTAATGATTGAGATTTCTGAGAAACCAATCAAAAATTTCAAGAAATACAGTATTCCACATCAGAATCCTGTTGTTTAAGACTAAGGGGGAATTCACCATTCAGCTAGTGAGCTCCGAAGCCTCCGGCTCACTTCACAAATGGTATGCGGATTTCCGTCTCGGCGAGACCAAAAGAGTTGCCTCGCCGAGACAGGAATCCCTTTAATGCGTATGCTGATGTCCGCGCGCAGGATATCAGCATGCGCATAATTCCATTTGCGAAGTGAGCTGGAGGCTTCAAAGCTCACTTCGCTGAATGGTGAATAAATGCGAGGGAGTAGGTAAGAGAGGAGTGGGTTCTTTACAAAGTTGCATTAATAAAACATTAGGAGACAGATTTTTAATGATGGTATTCAACAGATCCATCACCTTAATTTACTCATCTCACCTTGCTCACTCTGTTTGGCCATTGTGAATATCCTGCAGTCAGCTTATATTGTGAGAGCCTGTAGGGGGAAAAGTATGATACAGTGTTATGGACATAATACAAAAAATTAATTATAGTCACTTCCTTATCTCACATACCTCAGCCCTTTTAAAATATAGTCAATCAAAGGACTGTCTAAAGAACACTGTACTCTCCAATCAGACTTTATCACCTCCTTTACAAACATACTTCTCTTATCTTCTTACAAAATGCTAATACATATACTGTATATACTGAACAGAAAGGATCAGATCTCCCATATGTGAATTTTATTGTATTACCAGTCCTTTCAATTGAATAGGAGCTGAACATTGGGCATATTAGGGGCTGTATACTGTATTCCAGTGCACTGGGTTAGTGGATGTACACCATATTCCAATCTATTGAGTTAGTGGATATACACTGTATACCAGTCCATTGGGTTAGTGGATGTACACCGTATACCATTCCATTGAGTTAGTGGATGTGTGGTGGCTCAGTGGTTAGCACTGCTGCTTTGGTCTTCATCTGCATAGGGTTTATATTTTCCCCCCATACTTTTGTGGGTTTTCTCCAGGCACTCCGGTTTCCTCCCACAATCCAAAAACATATACAGTGGTACCTTGAGATACGAATTTAATTCGTTACGTGACCGAGATTGTAACTCAAGACAGTTTGTATCTCAAACCAATTATCCCCTTTTAAAATAATACATATGAAATGAATTCTTTCCTGCCCCAACAGTTCGTATCTCAAATTTCAGCTCGTATCTCAAACAGGAAAATGGTCCAAATCGCAATTTGTATCTCAAGAAATTCGTATGCCAAGCAGTTTGTATCTCAAGGTACCACTGTGTCTGTGTGTGATTGAATAGGGAAACTAGATTGTAAGCTCCACAGGGCAGGGACTGAAGTGAATGTCGAACCTCTGTAAAGAGCTGTGTAATATAGTAGTGCTATATAAAAAAAAATGAACAAAATAGAATATTCCAGTCCATTGGGTTGTTGGATGTACACTGTATTCCAGTCCATTGGGTTAGTGGATGTACACTGTATACCAGTCCACCATACATTAGTCCATTGGGTTAGTGGATGTACACTGTATTCCAGTCCATTGGGTTATTGGATGTATACTCTATATCAGTCCACCGTACACCAGTCTATTGGGTTAGTGGATGTGTACCATATACCAGTACATTGGGTTAGTGGATGTACACTGTATACCAGTACATTGGGTTAGTGGATGTACACTGTATACCAGTCCATTGGGTTAGTGGATGTACATTGTATACCAGTCCATTGAGTTAGTGTATATACAGTACATTGTATACCAGTCCATTGGGTTTATTAGATACTCTATACCAGTCCATGGGTAAATATGGCCTGTAAATGAAATTACTATACAGGCAGTTGCCAACATTTTCTAGACTTTTATAACCACACAAATTTGCCTAAATTTGGACCATTAGCCAGTATGTGTGAATAATTTTCCATGTATCAAAGTATATTGAATCATAGAATCATTCTCCATGGAGCTCAGCGTCACTCATGCATAAACCACACCCCCAAAACTTTATGATACTTACTGACATGGTTTGCGGCATTTGGTGAAACAGCCCAATTCATCTGTGGTGAATTCATTACTTAATTTATAGTAACAGTGACCTGAAGAATAAATGATTTAAAATATTAAAACATAGCATGATATTACTTGCCTGTGGCTTTGTGGGTTTTTCTGTTTGTCTGTAAATGTGTGTATGTTAAATACTGTAAATTGTCTTATTCCTCGGTGACCCTTTTGAGCTCATAAATGTTCTTTAGTTTTTTATTTGTTCTTTAAATGTTGAGTTTTTGATTCTCTTTCTCTCCTTCTTTATTGGGTCATAACCATTCATGATTTATGTTCACTAATGTAATTTAAAAGGGTCTTGAGGTCAAATATATAACCCCACTAGTTTTACAGGCAGGAAAGCAATTAGGACAATTGTGTTAATTTTTTGTTTTTGAAAGTAAATTGTATCAGCAGCTACAAGTTTGCAAAGTGGGGGCCCACGTGAAGTAGAATATCTGATACAGAAACAAGATTAACACCTATTGGTGCTTCGTAGACAACTTTTCCTCATATGGATGGATACCTGGGAAGAATCTAACTCTGGAACAGACCTTGCTTTCTGAGCT
Source organism: Pipa parva (assembly GCA_019650415.1). Classification (NCBI taxonomy): domain Eukaryota; kingdom Metazoa; phylum Chordata; class Amphibia; order Anura; family Pipidae; genus Pipa; species Pipa parva. The sequence goes on from WMED01021248.1 coordinate 6,456, forward strand.
TAATAATCCTTCCTATATGGAACTGGATTCTGAGATGTAAAAGTTTATTTTTAAGGCAGTTTGCATCGCTGTAATCTTAAGTCTCACCCCAGCTTTTATGCTTCTCATAATCACAATATTCTTCCCCGGGTGGAAGTGGATAGAAAGCATAGGCACAGCCACAACGGGCAACCATCTGAGCCTGGAAACAGGAACGGACACAGATCTAGAAGGCACAAACATAATAAAATGAGAATTTATATATAACAGTCAGCTGCTTACACCTTCATTTTCACTAACTTCAGAACTAATATGGTTTCTAGAAAGTGTTTATTTTATGGGATTTTTTTTACTTTGGCAGGTTTTGAACTCATTAATATGTAGTTCATTTGAGAACAAGGTTACTAAGATTTGCTGGGTAGGTGTCTGATAACAGCTAATTATTATATAAACATGTAGTAGTTATCTACTAGCTACCTGGCTTATATGGCATGCTATTCAGTTGGGAACAAAGAGCCTTGCACAAAGTGGGCAAAAAAGGACAATGCACATTAGACCAGAGATAGGGCAAACAATATTTGCAGTACCTTCATTAAATAGATAGAAACCTTCCCAGATGTACCTTTATAAGGTAAATACTGGTAGTTTTGCACCAATCTGCCTGTGGTCATGCACAAGTGTAAAGATACAGGACCTTCTTTACAAAGAAGCACCACCACCATAGGATGCATAACCAGTAAAGGTCAAAAGCTTCCAAGGATGTCTAAACTCACCATTTCAATTTGATTGATTGATAATTTATATAAGATTAAACTTTTAATATGTCTCTTAAAATAAATGCAGCCTCACTATTTATTGGTTGGAACAAATTCATAGAAGAAGGATGCATTTACTTGCTGTGTATACTCGCTTTTAAATATATTCTTCACTTCTATATCACTTCCATCCTCGGTGCAGTCACTATAATCACCACCCAGGCGGCTAACTGTCTCCTGTAGGCAAACAAATAAATCAATAATAATAAAATTAATAATGAAGGAGTAAGCACTTACAGGGAAATGTAATAAAGGGTGTTACTCACAAAAAAGCATCTAAAATGTAACGCTAACCCTTAATGCCTTTATAACAGCAAATTGCATGCTTACTGCATTCCCCCTTAGTGCGTTGTAGGATTAGGGAAAATAAGACAAATTTATACTGTAACTTTCTATTGATTCTTGTTGTTCTAGTAAACATATGCAAATACAGGGATCTGAGCTACTTTGTCAAAGGCTAAGTTGTAATGGCTAGACTATAGGGTCAGAGCATCTCCAAAATGGCAGATATTGAGGGGTTTTCCAAGAATGTATATAGTGGGTAGTGTAGTGTACCGGCTGGACACTACGAAAATTGGAATAAAAAGGGGTTTATTCATTTAATATATTTTCTGTGGAAAATACCTTCTCTAGCTAAAGCTCTTATATGTTATACAATAGCTCAATCTAGTGACAGCCTAAAAATGTATAGTCACAGGTGAAGTATAATTTAACAGGCTTGAAATATTTTTAATAATATTCATAAGATAGGAGTGTCCTAGAAATATTATAAAAACCCTCACTGGCAGGACATGTGGTTCTCTCTATGGAGAAGACAGGAAGAGAGCAGTTGCCAAAATGTAACTAATTGCTGCAGAGATGTTGTGGATATGTGCTGTGAACTGTGCCTGAACTTGTCAACAATGAAAATGCTTATACTTTGCAGACAAAAGTTGGAGTTGTTCCTGGATGATGAAGAGAATAAAGTTTTGTTTCTGTTATTTGAAAGTTACCTGGAGTCTGCTCACCATCATTTACAAAGGGACACTGGTATGTAATCCTGCAACCATCTTCAATCACACTCTCTCACACCAACAATCTAAGGCCTACTACCATCAAAGAGTACATCCACCTTTATTAATATTTTATTTTACACAATTTTAAACCTTTATTTTTATTGCTAACATCCACGCATAATTACTGGAGTTATCTGGGGCAACACCGTGATAAACTAAATCCCCAAGAAGTACAAAGCCCGGTTTTTATTGCCTTGGTCGTTACAGTAGTACCAACCAAACTGGTCCAAGGAAGGACAGCTGATGAACCGATACCCAGCATCTGTAGAGAGCAATGGAAAATCAAGTCCAATCACATAGAGACTCCACTTCACAATTTATAATCTTGGTGCAAGATACCATAGGACACCTTCAGAGATTTTGAAGAATCTGTGGGTCACAGCTGTTTTGGCAGCATATTTCGGATAAATACTAAGCTGGTTATTTAAATATTCCACAGTATTGGGGCAGAACGAGACACCCAATTATGGTAAACTGCCATGAAAGAGTGTAAAGAGGAGTAGAAATCAATGTCTAAAATGTAAATGGTGGCCATATGGCATCAGATCATCCATTCTACTGATACCATTTCTTTATACCAGGGGTCTTCAACCTATGGCTCGAGCCAGATATGGCTCTTTTGATGGCCATATCTGGCTCTTTCACTGAAATGAGCGGTGCAAGCACTGCTCATTACAGTCTGCTGGCAAACGCTGTAGAGAGAAAGCTCTCTCAGCGCTTCCGGGTTGCTAGCCAATCCAGAGCCGCTGACGTCACCTGCTTCTGGGTTGCTAGCCAATCAGGAGCCGCTGACGTCACCACGAGTCCAGATTGCTAGCCAATCCAGAGCCACTGACGTCATCTATGTGAAGTCACCGGCTCAAGATTCAAAACGGCTGAGGGAGCCGCACGTATATGGCTCCCTCAGCCCAGAAGGTTGCCGACCCCTGCTTTATACCATCACCCAGAGAGAGTGGATAGTGAAAGAAAGTTTAATTTACACAGTCCTTGTTCTTGTATTCAACAATTATCCTTCCCTGGTAGAGAAAATAATGTAAATATTATTAGTCCCTGTGGTTTACTGGACCAGGTATAGTCCACCTATGTTACTGCTTAACTCAGAATTGCCTTTTATCACTTTAGGAGCTGGATGTTGAAGCTGTTGGCCTTCCCGTGCATGAAAGCACAACTCCCAGCAGTTACAGGTGTTCCTGTTTTATTTTTACCTTTTTCATGCCAATGGAGGTCTCCATTCCAGGAGGAATATTAAAGCCGCTGTCATCCATCATAGCCGGTTCATTTTGCCCATGGACGAGCACCCTTGCTCCAGCCACCGATGAAAGCAATGGAATGTAATCATGTTGCTCAGTGCGGAGAACCAAAGTCAGACCTGAGAAAACATAGAACTTTTACTGTGAAAGTCTTAGATAACAATGTTACTGAAATAAGATTTCCACCTCCTATTGCCAAACTCCCAACTGTGTACACAATGGGGCTTAGCTCACTGTTTATAGCTGCTGGCACCATTTTTTTAATTAAATATATCCATGGAAAGGTAGCTATATTGTATGGCTACCCGAAACGGCTATTCTGAGTTTAATAAATTTCTAACAGTCACCTTATATATTCAATATAAATTTCAACAAAAAAACACCATCAAGTGGTTAATAAGGGGGATCTAATGGAAATCCTGTAATTTTACTCAAATGTCTCTACTGGGCTTCTTGCTAGTATATTTATATATACTATATTTATTAAATAATGTCTCTACCCCCACCTACTTCCTTTTCACTTAGCAGGGGAGAGAAGACCAAATGACCCATATCCCACAGGATTCATTACTATTAATAAAAATCCAACACTTTCTTATCACTTCTATCACACCTAGAATTCATGTTCCATTTCAGACTGAAACAAAAGTCACATCAGAGAAAGCAACTCGCTGTCATCCTAGAATTGTCTTCAGAATTAGGAAACCAGGTCCTAGTCAATTCCAGGATAAGAAACCCTTTCAGTATGTAGATTTGGTCCTGGGACCACCTAAATTCCCCTTCCCCACAGCACAATGCTAAGACAGAAAGAGGGGAGGAAGACTTTATTAAATGTAAAAAGGCTACAGAGATAGATAGATTAGATAGATAGATAGATAGATAGATAGATAGATAGATAGATAGATAGATAGATAGATAGATTAGATAGATTTAAGAAAACTTGCAGTGATTTCAAATAGTTAATAATGATTTGCTTCCATAGTGAAGTGCTTCCTGAATTTTTTTTATTGAGTTAAGGGATATCATATTTTGTTATAAGCATATAGATTTATAAAGTAGCAAATTCTGTAATAGTTCTAGGAGAATTAGGCAGGATAGATGGGTATTCCTTTGCCCCTCCAAGAAGCTCTAGTGGGGGTTATTTTTCCTGATGGTAGCTGTGTAGATTTCACCAGCAGGATTTAAAATACAGCTCATAACCTGGAGCAGCATGTACAGAGAATGGATGCCTGCCATTTTGTTCTCATGTTTTTCCTACATAAGACTTCCTGTATGTAATGTCTAATATGTGAAGGGTTAACTACTTCAGCCTGCAATGCAGTTGCAGACCCAGGACTATGAGGCAATGACAAGGAAGGCAAAACACCTGGAAGTGGGAAACCCACCACCCGATAGGGTTGCATGTGTGGGTGTGAAGGAAACTCCAGTAAATCGCTGCTAAAAACCTGACAGTAAATCACTGTCTTACTTATTCTTTTCTCAAAAGCCTACATTAAGGCTACTCACCATTTTTTATTCCTGGCATTGAGGAGCTCCAGAGACTGGAATGGCCACTTTGGTTTTGGTTGAAAGTGTAACAGTTTCCGTAAATTGCATGGTGAAAGCGGGTGTAATTCCTTTTGAGAGAAACTTAAAGATCAGTATAAACCCCCTCCATAAAAAGCTTCCCCTTTCTGGGCATTAAGAGGAAGACATGGGAATGAGTTATATGACAAGGGTGTTACTGCAGCAGTGGGAAGATGATACTGTAGATGTTAAAAAGAATCACTCAAAGTCTGATAAATGCAAAAACCTAATTAGAATCCAAGGGTCAAGTTATAAAGTCAAGCGATCATCAACAAAACACTTAAAAGTTGTAGTTCTCCCTCAAATAAGTGCACAGGATCATAGGAAAAAATGACCTTGTTTGTTTCAAAGTGAATTCATTGACTAAACCCCATCAAGGTACTGATCTCTGCCCCACCTTTTCACATGATGGAAGCATGGGGTCCAAAAGACCTATGCTTTTAGGGCCTTATTGACTAAAGGCCAAATAGTCACATATTGCTATGAATTTGCATCTACTCGCCACTTCCCCATGTTCACTTACTGACTAAACTGTGCGATGTGGCGAATAAGCAACCAATTCAGGCAACTTCAAATTTGAGATCTTGCAGGGCACTTTGCATCACTTTGCAGTGTTGACCGAGTGAATTTGAGTAGGTGAACTGCTCTGAATTCACCCATTTGACTTCGCTACCTCAGAGTGGCTAATTGGAGGGTTCATGGCAGGGCTCTGCTGTAGTGTAAGGTGACTTTTCATTAAAAGTAACAATGGCGACTGTGACTAAATTAATCTACTACAAGGGACAGAGAGACATAGAAATGGATGTAATATTCACTTATATACAGTTAGTGGGACATT
>WMED01021249.1:0-11958 GCA_019650415.1 Pipa parva
GATAATATCCCTTTTATTTCAAAATACCTGGTTATCTACATACCCCTTTTCAAGTGCACCAACAGTAATAGCAAAGGCATAAAGGGGGTTATTGATTAAAGTCCGAATTATTGCGTAATAGGTGTGTATTCGCCAGCTAAAGACAATCACAATAGACTGCTACTGTCGCAGTCACGACTTCATTTACTATGGAAATATTGTCGCGACTTTAAAATTGTCGTGGTTGTGGATTTGCTATGGGAATTCGCTGCTTGAGACGAATTCTCATTTTAGCCAATAACCCCCTTAGATTATTACATGCCCTCTCTCTCTTGACAGGTGTATAAACCAAGTACAATATTCTCAGATACCTGAAGAGTTCGTATTGCTAATGTAGAGCTTGATTCACAGTATAAAATTCACCACTGTGTTTAGGAAAATGATATTTCATATTTTCTTATGATGTAATACTTACTAACTAAATGATAGTAACTGGGTTAATATCATTTCTAAATGATAAACAATGGGTAGCCTTAAGGAATCTGTTTCTTTTCTTTTTTTAAACAGATAGATAAATGCATTCACGTAAAATTGAGATTCGAAATGAGGTTTCGTCAAAGTAAATGATATAAAAACTAATACTGCTGCCAAGAATGTAATAACAGTAGAATAAAAAATATATATAATTTAAATAAGATGTCAGGTAGACGTCTGTCTTGGTTGAACAGGGGGTTCTGCAATGAATAGGCAAGTCAGATAGTTAAAGATGGCCGCCTGATATGACCCCACCGACACATTCAAAATTCTACAATTCTCTCAATCGCAGCGCAGTCACTCAGAGTGATCAAGCGTTTCTCCTAATGCGTGGCTCAAACGAACAGTGTCTATCATTCTTTTACAGCATATTTAAATGAGCTGTCAACGACTGCTTCCCTTTGTTTATAAACCTGGCAGGATTGGTGATTGGCCTACCAGGGCCAGTAAAGAAATCGGTAAAAACTGCAGATGCATTAAGCAATTAGAAATACATTTTGCACTTCTCTTTTGTAAAATACAATGAATCAATCAATCAATGATGTAAACCTCACAGATTAAGGGGGGCTTCAACCATATCACCATTAAAAAGTACTTTGTACCTGTCTGTATTTGGGGGTATATAGATGCTGAAAGCAATAAATAAAAGGGCCATTGGCATGGCAGTTATTCAAATACAACACATTAAAAAATAATATCTTTGAAGTTAAATTCAAAAATTGTATTGTTTTCAGTCAATTTTATCTTTACTGACAGCAGCCATGTTGTTAAACAGACCTCACCCAGTCCCATTATTTTCTATGGTGCTTTATATAACACATATACAGGAAGTGTTGCCCTAAAGCCCCGTTTTTTCTTAAAGCTAAATATCTCACTTTACAGACACAATGTAGAATGTTTGGAAGATACAGATTGAATATACAGTGACTATACATGCATTATTTGGTGTTACTGTTGTTTTAACTTAGAAACATCATATATCAGCGATTGCAAATTATTTTTACCCATCGTGTACAACATGCGGTTTTTAAAAATGTAATTTATATTTGAAAGGAAAACTACAGGCAAAAAAAAAAAAAACATTTTAATTTCAGTATTAAATGGAGTAGTTAATCTTGGAATGCTGTAAAATTCTAGGTTTTCCAACTGATCTTTTCTCTTTGGAATGGTTCATCTGTTAATTCAGCACCGCTCTTGTTTGTACTTCTGCTTGCCTAAGGTTCGTAAACTTAACAACTAGGCTGTGAATAAGTAGACGATTGAAATAACAAAAGTACAGGGGTCGAGACAGAAAGACCGAGTGCTGGAAAAGAATTATAAAAGGAAAATGAAGCCTTAGGCCAGGGTCACACTGGTTGTTTTATAGCTGGGAAAACATTATCCATTGTTCCTTGTGGAATAATCCACACAGGCTATTTTGTTTTGCACCATAGCCAATAATGAGTCTAATTATGAACAGCTCAGCTACAAAACAGCCAGTGTAATACTAGCTACAGTTACTGATTTTCTGTTTGCTGGGGTCACTGACCACGGGCAACAGGAAGCTGAAGCAAGTCAGTAGGTAAAGGGGGTTATTGACTAAAGTCCGAATTGTCGCATAAAGGTGTAAATTCTCCAGCTAAAGAGAGTCGCTCGCTCCCCATTAAAAGGCTATTGCTGCAGTCGCAAGTTCCTGATGGGAAAATTGTTGCGTTTGCGGATTTGCTATGGGAATCCACTGTTTGAGAATTTGACATTTGAATTCCCACTTTAATCAATAACCCTCTAAATGACTCAGAAGCCACAAAATACATACATATATATATATATATATTTATTTATCTATCTATAAGCGATATATATATACATACTTAAATATATATTATTATTATTATATCAACAGAATAAACTGTATTTCCAAAAGTAAAAAAAAAACCAAACATTTGTCTAATAAATTATTATTTTGCCTGGTTTTTTTGGAATTTGCTTTGTTTCACAAAAGAAGCTAAAAATAAAGTCTTCATTTTATTTTTTGATCATTACTTACACTCTGCACTGTAGTGTAGGGTTTCCGCAGGAGGAGGTAGCAGAACATTAATAATCCAGAAGTCAAATCAGAAACGTATATATAAATAAATAAATAAGTAAAAAATACAAAAAATTTTCTTTTACAAAAATGTTTGTTTTTTTTTTTTTGCTTTTAGAATTCCTTTAACTGCGTAATAATTCCATTCTTACAAAGGGAAAATAGAAAAACAAACAGAGCGACCCAATCATATTTAACAAAATTCAAATCTATTTATTTTGATCCCTTTTAGGATTTAGCTGCCCTGTCAATCGTGTTGTCCAAATAAAACGAGGTGTTTTAAGTTCTTTACATTATCTACCCCATATACAGTGGTATTTAAAGACGCGGTGGGTGAAATGTTATTAACGTCCAAAAGACCGATCTCAGCTTTATCCCGCGAGATCTCGAGTTGATCCCGTGAAATTATCGCTCGAGTTTTTTGATCGACTCGGATCTCACGGGATAAACTTGAAAAGCCAAGATCGATCTTCTAGACTTGAATAACTTTTGCCCACAGTGTGATATGTACAATATCTTTGGGGGGAGTTAACAAATCCAAGTGCAAGTTTGCATTGGTGTTCTAATGTAAGTCATAGCAACCAATCAGCTATTGGCTTTTAGAGGTGCACTGCAGATAGATCAATGTTACCAAATGTATTATTAGTTAACACAACTCTCTTAGTACGAGGGAGGAGGGAACTATTGCCGATCCCACAATAGAGCCTGCAAATCTGTCATTTCGCTACTGTTAGTTGCTATGTGGTTTCAACATCAGTGCAAGTTCCCACCTGAGCTTGTTAATTAACCCCTATATTTAACTTCTTAATAACTATTTATTCTAAAAATATATATATATATTTAAGAAATGGGAACGGGTTTTGTAACTTGCACAGCACCTTAACAGGCTATAAGCCATATACAATTGTAAGGCTGGGGTCACACTAGCTGATTTTCAGCTGGAAAAACAGTATCCATTCTTTCCTGTGATATAATCCACACAGGATATTGTGTTTTGCACCATAGACAGTGATGATGAACTTAATTAAAAACAGCTCAGCTAAATATCAGCTAGTGCCAACCCGGCCTAAAAATACTCATTTAACAGTAAACAATTAAAAAAAAAGTGTGACAACATCACATCACTACTGTGGATATGCTACATATGATGTAGAGTACATACAGACGCAGTGGACCGACTGCAAACAAAACTGCGATGCTGTGAGCAGCCGAAAAAACCACTTCGCCCATGGAAGTTACAGTGATGCGTCAAACTGGACGGCTTGTGAGAAAACAAATTTTTTTAGGCAAAAAAAAATAAATAAATTTTGTTCGACATAAATATAATATACATTATTTGGTTTACATATATATGTACATATGTACAGACGTCGAGGTATTGAAATTCCGCTCTTCGTTCATTTGATCGCTTCTAACTGTGTAAGCACCTGAAAACAAATAATAATAATACTAAATAAAGATAATAATAAATGATAGGAAAAATAATAAATAATGATAATAATAATACTAAATAAAGATAATAATAAATAATGATAAATGATAAGAAAAATAACAAATAATAATAATGATACAAATAATAATAATAATAATAATAAATAATGATAGGAAAAATAATAATGATAAGAATAAATAACGATAATGCTAATAAAAATAATGAGAATAAACACATGTAATAATAAATAAAAATTATAATAATTTATAATTATAATTGTTATAATAACAATAATAATGAAAATGATAATAAGTAATGGTAATAAATGATAATGATAATAATGATAATATGTAATAAATGATAATAAATAATTCATAATAAAATTAATAATAACAATAATAATGAAAATGATAATAAGTAATGGTAATAAATGATAAGAATAAATAATGATAATAAATAATGGTAATAAATGATAAATGATAAAATAATAAATAATGATAATATGTAATAAATGATAATAAATAATTCATAATAAAATTAATAACAAGAATAATAATGAAAATGATAATACGTAATGGTAATAAATGATAAGAATAAATAATGATAATCACATTAATAAAAAATGATAATAACATTAATAATAATAATAGTAATGATTAAAAATAATAATAATGGTTAGCTGAATATATATAGGCAATATAGGGTTTTTCAATGGGAAGGAAATTCCAAAAAGTGTAAAATTGTTGTGTCATGTCAATGGTGAGAGCCTGCAGACATCGGTAAAGAAGACCACTAACAACCAGTAGAGAATGTTGCTATTGGCCTGATATTGCTAGGCAGTACTGGGGAAGTTGTATGTTTGATATTTATTGGTTTACGTTGTCTCTCCTTCTGTCTGCTGGTTGCATTTAAATTGGTGTTTTTCTACTTAAAGATCCACTAATACCAAAAACAATAAAATGTCCCATTTGGATTGGCATGGAAGCTATTCTAATACAGATCTTGTAAAAATGTTATCTTTAAAGTTAAATTCATGAATTCTTTTGCTTTCTTTCTGTTCTTATCTTAACTGATAGCAACCATGTTGTTAAAAAGTCCCCACCCAGTCCTATTGGTTTCTATGGTTGCTTACAAAAAGCAGGAAGTGTTGCCCTAAAGCCAGATTTGTCAAGCTAAATAAATTCCTTTCCATACACAATTTAGATTTTTTTCTGGAAGCACAGATTGGATACACAGTAACTATAAATGCATTTAAGGCATTTTATTTTTATATTTTGGGAGTTATTGTTATTTTAATAGATACAAGATGGCTAAAACAACAAGGAAGAAAACCAAATTAAAATTTTTTTTTTAAAACATTGTTATCAGTGCTATGTAGGAATAGGTGCCATGCCAATCCAAATAGGATTTATTTATTTTTCTGTTGTTACTGATCCTTTAAATGAAGTAGAATATCCATTGTTACATTGCCGTGTAAGTCGGAGGTAACAGTTATCAGGATATTAGAAGCAATTGTTTACTGAGGTCTAACAATCCAATCAGAAGCTTTCTTTCATTATTTTAGCTCATATAAATCAGTGAATGGTAACTGCTGATTGGCTATGATGAGTTATTAGACCAAAGCAAACAACTGCCTTAGGTGATATATTCTTTGCCTAAGACATTTTAGATTTAAAAATTGGGATTTCGGGCACAGTTATGCTTTATGTAAAGCACCATGGAAAACAATGGGACCGGGGCGAGGTTTGTTTAACAAAATGGCTGCTATCAGTAAATTAAAAAACAGACAGAAAGCAAGAGAATTCATGAATTTATCTTCAAAGTTATTTTTTACAAGTTCTGAAATTGAATAAGTGCTACAAATGGGATTTTTTTTGTTGTTGGTGTTAGTGGTCCTTTAACATTGTTTATTTTCCTGTATTTACATTGGGATGATTTATACTGTGCTGAGATCCTTATTTATTTGGGAAGCCATAGTGTTTCTCTGCTAACTGCAATGAAATGTAATTATTGTGCACTCTGACCAAACACTGCCCCCTGTGGCCAAATGTATAATAGCCAATGTTGGCACTGCCTTTATAGATTTACTGAAACATAACTGGAATGGCAAATCTCTAATGCTTATTGTGAAAACTGACTATTGATCTTCTTCTTGTACATTATTTTACAAGAAGATATTTTAAAGTTCGTTTTTCTTTAAAAAGGAAAATGGATTTAGGAAAAAGTATTTTTCGGGTTCTAAAAAAGTAAAACAGATTAATTGCTAAAAACTAAGCCTTTTAATAAATATCAATTAAAACTTAACCCGAAGGGCGAAATTTTTTGGTTTTCCGAGTATATTCTGAAACATCTCGGCTGTTCATGCGGTAAAAATCGATCGATATTTTCGTTATTTACAGACCAAAACGTTTCGATCGAATTTTGTGATGGAAAGGTAGCCATACTTTACATTAGTATTATGGCTACCTTTATAATGAAAAAACGAGATAAAAAAACTCAATCAAAAGTTTCTGTCGGTAAATATCTATTATAAAAATCTTGTGATATTTACTGCAAGAAATTTATGAATTAACTCGAAAAGCGAAATTGATTGGGCTTTTCCAAGTTCATTAAATTTCACTAACTCTTCTTTGGGGGGAAACCGTAAATTCTAACACTCAAGAGTGAAATTTATTAAAATCCTCACAATATTACTATAGTAAAGTCACGACCACATCAGTAGCTGTCTATTGTGTAGTGTGTGACTGTCGTTAGCTGGTGAATTTGCCACAATGCAGAATTTGCTAAATACCCAAATATGGAAAAGTGGCGAATTCACACCTTAACACAACATTTCGGAATTGAGTCAATAACCCCCTTAGAGAGAAGAGGGGGCGAAACGCAAGATCTCGCGTTGTTCCCACAAGTTTTTCAATCTCGATTTTTCGATGTAAAGGTAGCCATACTATTGATGTAAAGTATGGCTACCTTTTCATCGAAATATTCGAGATCGAAAAACTTGCGCGGTAATCTTGTGGGAAAGACGCAAGAACTGTTTATTTAAAACTGTAATGGTTAGAAAGCAATCTTACACCTTTAGAAAACTCCTAAACAGAAAGAAATTTAGTATGAAATTAGTAGTTTCCCCCTTTGGCTTAAAAGGTTTGGTATGGTCCAGGAATGGTCAAAGAAAAGTGCTTCCTTTAAACCCCTGGAATAAGGACTGTGATGGTAGGTTCTGCAGATGATTCTTACCATTTCTATAAAACTCGAACACCAAGGCCTGTTGTTGAGGATGGAACGCATTTACCACAGTAACCGCCACATTTTCCTGTCACTTTGGTTCCATCCTGTAATACAAATACCGTAGATTCACTTTACCATAACAAATAAAACACAATTAGAATTATAAAAGGTTTGTTTAAAAGAACAGTATCACCCAAAAAAATGAAAGTGCTTCACATACATTTATAGTAACTAGTTAGTACTAGTTATAGTTAGTACTAGTTATAGTTACTACTAGTTATAGTTATAGTTACTAGTTACTCTTAGTTATAATTACTAGTTAACAGAAACCAATGCAATTCATGAATTTAACTTCAAAGGTAACATTTTTGTTATTTATTGGGTTCCCTTATTTATTAAACAGTCATGGGTGCTGGTAAACAACGTTTCGGGGTCTTAGCCTCCCTTTCTGGCTAAAAGGAGTTTTATATGTATGTGTGCCATTACATCAGCACTATAGTTCCTCTTTAAGCAAGGGTAGAAGCAGAATCCTGATGTGTCACCGCTTCTGCGTTGGTTGCTCAACTCGTCAAACATCTAACAGGAAGCAGGAAGTGAAGAGAATCGCACCTTAATGGCTTGGCATTGAGAGCAGTAGGCAGCACAGGAGCCAATAAATGATACCGCGAGTATCCCCCGCCCCCACACTGAAGAACCCTAGTCTTAACAAGTTCTCCTTTAAGGACTGCTGCACGTTAATATTACAACAAATTTTCAAAACAAAGTGATTGTTATCTTCTTTCTGATTTAAAAAACAGTAACACCAAAATAAGAAAATGCGCCTTTGAATTGGCAAATGCAATAGCAGTAAAAATGTATCTTGGAAGTAATTCCCTATATTCTTTGCTAGTTGTATGTATTATTGGTACTAAATTATACTGTACTAGACAGGAATACCTGCCATGCCAATCCAATTGGGATGTTTTCTTTGTCTTTCTGCTACTGTTCCTTTAACCAAATGGTGGCAAACTCCGACCCAGGGTGTAATAATAATATTTACCCCGTAATATAATACAAAATGTCTACTAGATACTACAGCTGGTCTGCTGATAAGACAGAGAATGCACCGCTGATACTGCAAATCCCAGAATGCTCTGCTGGTGCACTGACAATTCAATCAGGACCCACAAGCGCCTCCTCCTCTGTTGACATTAACTAGTGACCTCCCGCTACTGGTCACATTGGGGACCTCCCAAAACTGGCCAGAGGAAAAGTGGAAAACAGAATATTTGTAGGAAAGTGGGAGCAGAATATCTGTTCACTAATGTAAAGGACTGACCTGTTTGTAAAGGTTCATCGTTATATCTGATGAGAAGGAAAAATTCACTCAATTGTAGATATTTTTATAATAAATATCACGGTTGGCAGCGACTTTGCCCAAGTAATTATGGTAATTTTAACCCCCTGTGTGTTTGAGTTTGACACCCCCTGCTTTAACCATTTCCCCTCTGAACACTTGTAATTCTTTATTGCCCAAGTCCCCCAGTCTCTCTCTCTCCCACCACCAGTTCAGCATGTCCGAGTAATAGAGTTTACTTTCTCCGAGCGCTGCGCTTAGTATAGAAACATGGGCTCTGTGGTTCGGTTTGCCTTTACACGGTCACAGACCTCCTTCATTTTTAATATATTGTTTTACTGCAGGCAGAGAATTACGCTTCATTCTTTCCTTAATCTATTGCATTTGAGATTGGCAAATAGAAGAGATGATTGCTTCTAGTTAATTTCTATCCTTCTCGGGACATAGAACGCATAACAGAATTTTATAATGGCGAAGCCTTAGAGGAAAATGTTTTATAACAAGATAAATGAACTGATTCCTTCAGAACATGCCCTGGCTATTTTCATTAGAGCTGGGTACGGTAACATCAATATTTTTGTCCTGGCTGCGAAGATTGGCTTTAAAAATATATTGGCTGTCAAATGACATCTGCTAGTTTAGTGCTGGACAGTTAGTGGAATAATACGCACTCTAATCTCAATTTTTATTTTCACACCGGAAGATGATTCGTAAGAGTGGAGATCAGCTAACAATTTGAGATGTTTTCTTTACTTAATATATAGTTATTTATAAACAAAATGCCAGTTATTCTCACTAGGAAAGATTAAAGGGGAAGTCTGGCTTAAAATGATCATTTTTTTTTTTTTTAGAATGCTATAGACGGTCTTCATCTAACAGATTTTGCGGTGTGTTCTTTATTCCGGTGGTTAACACAATTTACTTGCCTTGCTGTTTGGCAACAGAAGGGGTGCGATTTTCAGCACAGAAAAATGTCAGTGACTCTGCAACCTTAAGGGGGATTTCATTACAGATTTGATTTATTTACATGATTTTTAATCATTTTAAAAATATGTAATTGAATCTCTTTGGTGAAACAGAAACTGTGGGTAGCACAGAATAAGGTAACACAGCATTTTAATTACATAAAAAGTCTTCATTTCTGCCTATAGGACTTATCTTAGATGTACTCTACATACATAATGAACTGTAACTTACCAGTCACTCTTCTCACTGAAGGGATTAATGATTTAATTACAAATTGTCTCATAAAGGTGTGAATTTGTCACTTCCCCATATTAGGGAATTCTGCAAACTCTGCGATGTAACGAATTCGCCAGCTAACGAAGATCACACACTATGCAACAGACTGCTACTGACGCAGTCACAACTTTACTATGGGAATTGTGACGCAGTCACGGATTTTTTATGGGAATATCCCGTTTAGTCAATAAGGAGAATTGAATCAGATCATGGCCATCAGAAGTGATAAGAATTCACTTCGACAGTCGAATTCTCACTTTAGCCAATAACCCCTTAAGACCAACAGGATTATGGGACAGCACTGCACTGTTGCTAACCACACTGCAGGGTTAATATCCAGCTGGGCTGATCCTGACCCAACACTGGAAGTTTAACTCTTAGAACTGACAAAGCAAAGTTTGAGTTTGAGTGGTTCATGCAGAAGTGAAGTGTGCTAAGTAAAGCGCTTTTAGCAATACTGAATTAAACACATAATCCTCCCATTCTGCACCATGCAGCTGTCTCCTAACCACCGGCTAAGGGTCAAGCAGCCTCGATAAACCAGCAGAAATACTGTATATTGGCAACATTTCCTGTTTACTTAAAGGAACAGTCTGGCCAAAAATAAAAAAAACACCTTTTTTTTATTTATGTTAATTACTAACTTTTATTAAATGCATTTTATTATCAATTTAAAAATAAAATAAATCTCTTACCTGTAAAGAAGTGCTGTACACCACTTCCATGTTGCAGACTCCATCTTCAGACTCTGATTCGGGACGCCGTAGAGTCACCGGCAGAGTCTGGAGATGGAGTCTCGGAAGTACTGTACAGCACTTCTTTACAGGTAAGAATATTATTTTAAATTGATAATAAAATGCATTTAATAAAAGTTAGTAATTAACATAAATAAATAAATGTTTCCCCCACCCCCCGCTAGACTGTTCCTTTAAATTCATTTTAATAATGACCGGGAAACCTTAATGTATGAATAATGTGACTGCCAAGATTATTATTCAGTATATAAGCGTCTCAGCACAAATAATGCTTATTCGCGTGTGGGTTTTTACAGCTGTGCCAGAATGCGCTGTATGAAATACGTTATTAAACGATGCTGCTATTTTGTGAGTTATTAAAATAAAATTGGCAGGTGAAAGGTTTTCTTTTTATAGAGATATGATGGCAGTTTTACTGAATAAATGAATCTTCTGCATGTAACAAGCTGGAGTTTGTTAAAGTGAGTCTGACAGGTAGATCTGTAACACATTGCAATATTTTCTAGGACTTGTTAAATTGCTCCACTGTTAATCAGCGTTTTCCTATGGAAGCCAGTAGAGTTGTGCACCATGTCAGCCATAGATTTAAGCAAAGATACTCTCTTGTCTTTGCCTATGGAAGCCAAATACTGTACTTATTAGTGAAAAAAGCAATCTGACTGCATTTGTCATGAGGAACTGCAACAAACTTGGTCCGACGTGATTAGTCAAACAATCGCCACATCTGGGCGGAATTAAGGTGAGGAGGAGAATGGGCAGGGTTACATCATATTGTGGGAAGTCTCAATCTTAGAAAGATACAAAATCCATCTGGCCTGACTGGGCCCCACCAGGTGCCTTGCCCTCACTGGCCACTGACATGTGATGTCACAAGGCGAGGGAGGAGAAGATCTGGACTGTTGGACTTGCCTGCTGGGGCCTACTGGAAATTTTCCCAGAGTACTGGAAGGCCAGTCTGAAACTCCCAATGTTCCAGGGGGGAACAGCAGGACAGTGCACTGCCTACAATCTTCTGATTGGCTGTGATGTAATTAGTGACATCACCAGGGCACCAGTGTGATTGTTATGCTTATGGACATTATATTTACTCGATGATCTATATGGACATTATATATCATCTTCCCTTTTATATGGACTTTTATATCCCTTTTATATCTAGTTTATAGCTTGCAAGGATAATTTTATATACTCTTGCTGTAATACATTTATCAGAAGCATATGTTGCAAGTAACTGACTAGAAGTCTCTTTTGTAACATGTTCCGTTAGAAGCTCATAGACAGGTTGGCACATCTTTAGAACCTTTGTCAAGTTGGAGCCTGGTCAGGTTTATCACGTACGCATACCACAATATTAACATATAATAGCTTTTAACCAATAATTCGTATAGCA
>WMED01021250.1:0-11958 GCA_019650415.1 Pipa parva
ACTCATAATATGATTGCAATTGTATTTCTGTATGTGATAAAAACATCTGACAAACACTCACATAAAAACCAGAGGGCAGCAGATCACGTGAAAATATGATATTTGTGTAATTCTCAAAATTTTTGGCCATGACTGTACTAAGCTCATCTCATACATCTGTGTTTTCACCTTTAAACGTAGCTTTTTCCTTAAGTTCAACTTGTAATGTTAGTTTCTCTTCTTCTCTTAACATCCTCTTATTGGCTGCCGGATTTCTGTAGTGTCTCCCACATACCATTTCATTTTCCCATCCTTCCTTCCTATATCCTGGCTACACTTTTCTGCAATCTCAAAACACCTGCCTTTTCCAGCAGGGTTTTCTTTTAATCATGAATCTAGCTTCTCAACTAATTATTATAGTACGTAAGTACTTCTTGAATACTATAATATTTTTTTTTATTTGAGTTTATTTCGTTTTCAATCTTACAGAACTTTTATAATCAACTTATTGCTTAATAAGTACAATTAATTCTCCATTCTTATGGCAATTAGTAAATCCTCATGCACAATTTTGTATAATTTAGTTTTATAATAATTTACCCTTTAATCAATGACAAAATTATTTTTTAACATTATGTCTATTCTAGTTATTTTGATTTTCTAAATACTGTGTTCAAGGTGACCATAATAACTCGTTTTCATATGCTCTATCCATCATGTGTGCCTTAATCTTTTCCATAGTGTTTATCCACTCTACTTTTTGTATCAGTGTTTGTTTGTGTGGGAGATTGGGTTTTTTCCATGGTGTATATCCACTCTACTTTTTGTATCAGTGTTTGTGTGGGAGATTAGGCTTTTTTCCATGGTGTTTTTCCACTCTACTTTTTGTATCAGTGTTTGTTTTTGTGGGAGATTAGGCTTTTTCCATGGCAGCGAGTAGGGTTCTAGCTGCTGTGAGGATATGTGATGCTAGTCTGTGTTCAGTTTTAAAGTTTAGTGTTTCTATTTGTATTCCCAGGAGAAACGTCTGTGGTTCTAAGGCTATTCGGTTGTGGCAATCATTAGCCAGAATTGTTGGGCTTTCTCACAAGTCCACCAGACATGAAGAAATGTGCCTTGCTGGCCACAGTCTCTGAAACATCCTGATAAGTTCTAATTTTTCCATATTTTTGCCAATCTTTCAGGAGTGTAATACCAGCGGTAAAGGATTTTGTCTTTCTTTGTCGACTGCACTTATGGATGATTTATGTGGTTCTTCCCAGATCTTGCGCCATTTTTCTTCTGAGAGTTTTTGATTTAAGTCTGTCTGCCATTTCAGCATGTATGTTTATGGGGTTTCTGTAATTTCTTTGAAAGCGTTCAAGCAGATTTGAGAGATTATATGCGCTGTAGAGGTTGGATTAAAGCAAAGTTTTTCAAAGTATGTTTGCGTAGGGAAGTGGGTGTTTTGGTGTCGTTTTGAGCAGTAATCTCTGATTTGTAAGATTGGTAAAAATTTTGCTTAGTTAGTTCATATTTATCCTGTAATTCTGAGAATGTTATTATTGTGTTGTCTTCGTAAGATTGATATATTGAAGTTAATCCTTTTCTGATCCAGTTTGAGAAATTTTTTAAGTCATTGCCCGTTGAAAAATTTTTGTTCATAAATATGGTTTGGTGCTTGGATCATTTGGTGTTAAGATTTAAGGGGTAATTCAACAAAGAGCGAACTTACTCTCCGATCCTTTGTATCAGCTCGCAGAGACTGTTACACGTTCACTGATGTACTCAAGCAAACGCTTTAAAGGGATTCCAGTCTCGGCGAGGCTTGAGACGCCTCATGAGACTGGAATCCCTTTAAAGCATTCGCTGATGTCTGCGTGCAGGACATCAGCGAACCCATAACAGTCTCTGCGAGCTGATGCAAAGGATTGGAGGGTAAGTTCGCTCTTTGCTGAATTACCCCCTTATTTTTGAGTGCCAGGTATCCCATATGTTAAGGGTTGCCTTGGTAATCTGGTACAGTTCTTGGTTTGGTATTCTAGTTTTTGATGGAATCCAATATAATTGTGATATATTCAAAGGTTCGCTTGCTGTGTTTTCTATAGTGATCCAGGGCATTAATACTATTATATTACATGTATGTATGTATTTTGTTACATACCTGCAAGACGCTCCAGCGGCGTCTCTCCCTTCTTCAGCCACCCGTGCTGGGAAGTTCTCTGTGCGCGGGCGGCCAGCCTTGCGGCTTTGAATGGCAGGCGTCGTTGCTTAGCAATGACATTATTCCCTCCTCTGATCCGGCGGCAGATTTAAAAAGCTGCATTTGCAGGCATTCCTTGCCTGAGTATCAATTGTATTTAGGTCCCGGCTAGTTCTAGTCCTTGTTTATGTGCTAATAAAATTTATTACTGAATACCTGTACCTGAGTCTGCCCCAACACCAGTATCCTGTACTCTGTACCTACGTTCCTAAGTTTGTTCCAGTTCCTGTATCCTGTACCTACGTTCCTAAGTTTGTTCCAGTTCCAGTATCCTGTACCTGTATTCCTGAGTCTGTTCCAGTATTATGCCTGCACTTGTCTCTGTTCCAGCTACCACCTGCGGAGGGTGAGTCTGAGAGCTGCGACCTGGGAGTCTCTCGCCACAAAGCCCAGTACCCCCTTGCGGGGGTTAAAGGTGAAGACCGTGAGACTCCTTAGACTCCGCGCCTCAGATAAACCTGTGCCAATTTCCGCAGTGGTAAGAGGGTCCACTATCTCAGTGACGCAAACCATGACATATTTATTCATTATGACTGTTCCCTACGATTTACAACAGGGACCTCTTCTGCCCATGGCTTCTTTCTATGAATCTTGTGTTATATTATCCATTATAGTAATGTTTTACCCTATGAATACATTATAAGTATTATAGCAAAACATTTGTATTTCATTGTCCTATGGTTGGACCATGTTTGATATGGCTATATCCTTTGTAGGGAATTACTCAAGCGCTGGAGCAGTCTTTAGTATAATTCACCACAAAGAGCAAGTTTCTTTCTTATTCAATGTTCAGTCTGTAGCTGGGGTGATTTACAAAATATTGACTGACCTCCAGAAGTGTGTCCACATAATTGGAGCTAAATACCTCCCCATAAACACTACACCCTCATACCTTATATATATATACTGTACCTGTATATTTCACTAAAAATTTTCCATGTCATTAAATGCTTTATTCTGAATTTACTTTAGCGATATTTCTCATATGATGCTCATTCTCCTCCCAATTACTGTATTACATTTTCAATTTGTTCTTTTTCTATTTGATGTGGGATGCATGCTGTATACATCAATAAGGGGGGATGAACTTGGATTGAAAGAAGAGCACAAGATCAATTTAAAAATAAATTTGAAATCAATGTTGGAACCACTAAAATCATTCGTCACAAACTGGTAATCTGAGGAAATGTCATTTTAAGAGCAGTGATATAAACCATTAAAAAATGGTGGGCAGGGAGTCAATACTGAATAATTGGACAACACATGGGTAGAGATCACCAACAATATGAGGTGCCTAAATTGCTGAGTTAGAGTAATCAGAACAGCTAAAATGATTCTGTCTTGGAATGATCTACATGGAACTTGTAGGACACATTCTCATCAGTCTCACATAAAGTGATGTAGTTAAACTACTTCCATTTCAAGTCTCATTGTTCTAATTTTTACAGTGCACATACCGAAGTACACTGGAGGGGATAAGTCTAGGGGGTTATTCACTAAGGTGTGAATTCGACTGTCGAATTCGCAAACAGCGGATTCCCATAGCAAATTTGCGACAATTTCCCCATTGTAAAGTCGCAACAATTTTTTAAAGTTAAGAATGCGACAATTTTCCTATAATAAAGTCACAACTGCAACAATATTCTCATTATAAAGACGCGACTGCGACAGTAGCAGCCTATTGTGACTGTCTTTATCTGGCGAATTTGCACCTATACGCAACAATTTGGACTTTAGAGAATAACCCCCAAGGGGTTGTATTTTCTAAAAAAAAAAAATTATACTTGCTTTAAAAACAATTGTAATTTCAGAACAGAACCTTGTGTAAATTGTGTAAAGAAAAAAAATAGATCCAGTCACTAACAATGTGTTATACCCCATGACAAAGACTTACTTAGTGAATAAAATATGTATGGTTGTTACTTCACAACAGATTGTGTAGAAAACAAAAAAAAAATATGTTACTGCTCTTTTCAAGGTCATGTGCACAGGGGAATATTTTTATTCTCCATGCGCTTGGGGTCCGTGATCAAGTTGTGTCTTGGCTGGTTTCCAGTCTTTCTGATCATTCCTTTTTTTGTCTCCCATGCTAATGATGCCTCTTCTCCTGTACCATTCAGGGTGGGGGTGCCCCAAGGTTCAGTCCTTGGCCCCCTACTGTTCTCGCTGTACACTCTTTCTTTGGGTGATGTCATCAATTCATTTGGTCTTCAGTATCACTTGTATGCAGATGATATCCAAATTTACTTATCTAACCTAACCTAAGTATCACCACATGCACACAAATAAGGCTAATTTATTCAAAAGTATATTAACCTTGCAGTAACAACAAGGGGGGAATTCACCATTCAGCGAAGTGAGCTCCAAATCGTTTGGCTCACTTCACAAATGGTGTTATGTGCTCGCTGATGTCCTGCACGCGGACATCAGCGAGCTCATTAAAGGGATTCCCGTCTCGGCGAGACCAAAAGAGTTGCCTCGCTGAGTCGGGAATCCCTTTAATGCACTCGCTGATGTCCGCATGCAGGACATCAGCGAGCACATAACACCATTTGCGAAGTGAGCCGAAGGATTTGGAGCTCACTTCGCTAAATGGTGAATTCCCCTCTAAGTATACAGACAAGTGCTAAGCTCAAGAGGGATTTTTTTACTCGCATCTTACTACAAAGACGCAGTTTTAGCTGCTATTATTCTAGTACTTAATGACAAACTATCTTAGCTTATTCTTTATAGATTATGTTTAAATGCTAACTGATTATTAAAGAATCCTGGGTAACCATGTTAGCAAAGCTGGACCCCATTATTCTCCCCAGTAGCACAAGTTACTAATATTATATCCAACCCCCAATAACTTAAGCTTAATGCTACTAATGGAAAGTATGGCTACCTATCCATCGAAAAATCCAATCCAAAAACTTGATCAAAAAGATTTGAATGGTAAAATCAATTGAAAAGTATCCATCGATATTTTTCAATTGTTCACCCATTTTTTTACATCAATTAAACTCGAGAAGGTCGAAATCAACTTTCTCGAGCTTTATAAATTTCGCCCATAGAAGGATGAAGAAAAGAGAATCCAGTAGTGTGGTGCGTTTGAAATTTCAGCTTATGAGTATAAAAAAGATATTTGCATAAAAACATAAAATGCATGCAGAATAAAAGAATCTCCAAGACAAGAGAAAAACACAGGTTGACCATCAAAATGTCTATGTTTGCTTTTGACAGATTGCACACATTTTTTAGAATTTTTCAAATCTAGGGAAGGTATAGCCTTCAAGCCCCTACTGGACATCACATGGAATTACAAAATAAAAATTACTTTTGGTTGACTCAGTCTGTTTATTTGCTGAATAAAGACGATCATTTGAACACACTGCCTCTGGAATCTCACTGGAAGGCTGTAAAGAAATGGAAATACAAACCTGATTTAGATATTAACCAAACAATTCTTAAGACTTCTTTTGTTGGTATAAGTAAATTCTGTACTATACCATAAACCAGGTTTCCTTCCAGAGGCATTGATATTCTCTAACCTGAAAAGAAACAAAAAGGACAATCAATTCTGTTCCTATTCAATTGGCCTACCCTTGAACTTTGCTAAATTCTCAGAATGTTTCAGTCTATTGATTTCTTGTGAAACCTTCCCATAAATAACAGGATTCACTATACTCATTTTTCCATTTGATTGTCCACAGTTCTAAGTAATGTATATTGACGACCTCTGGAAAAATTGCATGGATTAAATGCAAATGATAATTCATCTACATACTCTCTTTATCTACATAAATGCCTGTATTATTGCTTTCTGCCTTTCTAATTTATTAACATATTTCACTAACCAAATCAATTAAACACATAATATTTCTGAATAACTGGTGCCTTGTGTGACATTTGATGACAGAATATTACTTTGCTAGTAAATGGTCTCATCATATGACCCATTTTTGCAGAAACATAATAGGAAACTTTCATTACTGAATTTCTCCTCGAAGGAAAGTTCAATTTAATGGCTAATTGTCTCTTGAGATATTTAACTCAAATACTAAATCACTTACTGCACTTTTATTTTTTCAAAGTAGTAATGTACATTTTATTTATTTTTCAACCTTTAAACAACAAAGCAGAGAATGAAACAAATATAGCATGATCCAAAATATTTCAGATCAGCAACAATGGCAGGTGCAACTTTTTCAGACATATGTGAGGAGGTTTAGTTAATCATTATGAATGATATTATAAGCTTGCCATCACACAGGGTTCCTAACATTGACATGTCCTAAAACAGGGGTCGGCAAAATTTGTAGAGGAGGGAGCCATTTCGCTCCCTCCTCCAGTGGCAACAATTTTTTTTTGAGCTGCAAAGGGGGAGGAGCACACTCTCCCGATCACATGACCTGACAATCGCCAATCAGAAGAGGCATTGGAGGTCATGAGCGGGGTAAGGGAGATGCGCTCTGAGCCACAACAAGGCGGCTAAAGAGTCGCCCTGTCCTAAAACCATTTTATGAATATTAGAACTACCTGACCCTTAAGACTGGTAAGTGAGCAATTAACAACTGTAACTTATTCAAACCTAAAGACAGTTTCTATATAACCTATTCAGATATGCTAGTATTTAACACAAACTGACTAGTGGGCGAAATTTATTAAATGCGGAATTTACCGCACGTGTGGAATTTTTACCGCACAATCGGAATTCAGATCGCGAGATCGGAATTGCGATCATGTGATCGGAATTTAACTTTGGGCGATCGTTTGGCCCTTAATAAATTTCGCCCACTATATAATGGGGGGGGGGGGTTTATTGCAATTGAGGAAAGATGATTTCTTCCAAAGTATAGAAAAATCTAGAACTGGAGCAGACAATATGAGGGAATATTTATTACATTTATTTCTACCTTCCCCCCGTGTTATTTTCTTTTTGCTGCATTTTTGAATTCCCTCAATTTATGTAGTGCTGAATAAAATATATAAATATTGGGGGGGAAAAAATCGATGTTGATAAATATTGATGTGTTAATACCACTACACTTTCATTACTTCCAATGGAGATTCTTTTACATCTATATTAATAACTCTGATCTTTTTGATGGGGATTTTTTAAAAAAGGTTCTAAACTATCTCCATAGAGAATAATGGGATATTGCACATTCAGCCAGGCCAACACTAATCAAGGATAAAAAAAAAAAAGTCTTAAGGGGCTTAATAAATATTGATATCAGAGATATTGATCATTTTGACCTAATGAAAGGGATATTGATATACCAGGAGAAAAGTTTACCAATCTTAATAAATATATAGCAAATTAATTAAAAATTCATTCATTCCAAAACTCGGGAGCAGTTTAAGCTGAAATCGCATTACCCCGCTGAATCGATTTACTATACCTTTGAAAGTACTACCATTTCTGCTATCAACTTATTAATGGTTGGCATTATACACTACTGTGAAAAAAATACACTCCAGTGTATTTTTCTATTGTACTTACCAGCGACAGTGTGAACGCTCCCTCGGCATTCACGGCTCTTCCTATCTGGCCGCATTTTGGAGTGGCGTATGATACCCCGCCCAAAATGTGACACCCAGTGTTCCAGACGCAACGTATGCACGTCATACTATATACAAAAAGCAGTACTTGCCTGCTCCAATGTCCACCGCTCCAATCTCCTGTTTAGTAGAGAAGTCCGGGTGCTTGGTCAGAGTTTGGTATACAAGATTTATTGGCTTGTATTTTAAGATGAAATGTTTATTAATCTGTATTTTTGGTTACTATATTTTTGCAACATTATTTTTGCTGTGATACATAATGCCGAGAGCTACTTACCTTCTCCTTTTTTTATATGAATTTAAATATAAATTTTGTGTATTTAACAGAAATTTATTATTTTGTAATAATATATGTCTGATCATATATACACCACATAGGATTGTACAGGCTAAAGGCTTTCCCATCCCCACAGCGCACTATATTTTACTATTTATATACAACATATCTGGACAATAAGGATTTAATATAGACTTAATATAGACATAATGTACTATGGTATGGGTTGCAGGACTAGGGGGACGCGGATGACATAGTTAATGTGAAAGATGATTATCACCGATCTTTTTTCTTCTCCTCCCCTTACTGCTTGAGATGACATACTGAGCATGCCCATAATTGGAGGCTTGACGCATGCGCACAGTGGACTGAAAGGGAAAGCTGGAAGCAGGTACACACACTATTTAAGTCAGCTGCACTATCTGTTTGTATGCCATGATTAAGCGCAAAGCCAGTGTGAAACGCGTAGGCATTGTGTAATGCTTTTAAATTTTTAACCTAAGTGGTGTAATAAAGATATATTTTTAACGAACACGGATGTGCCAGTTCTTCTACTCTGTATGCACGTCATACACTAGTGTGTCCGGAACTAGGTAAACACATAGGCTTTCATAGAGACATTTTTTTATATATATGCTAGTGTGAACCTAGCCTTGGTCTAGAAAAAAGAAAATAAAGAGGTGACCTAATAACCATTTATAAGGGGATCTCTCCCACAATCTATTTCTACCAAGAACTGTAACTATAACAAGGGGGCATACTCTGTGTTTAGAGGAAAGAAAGTTTCTGCATCAACATAGAAGGAGTTTTTTTACTGTAAGAACAGTGAGGTTATGGAACTCTCTGCCTCAAGGGATTGTCATGGTTGATTCCATTAAAGAGTCCAGAAGGGGTTAGGATGCTTTCCTTCAGTGAAAGAATATTACAAGTTATGGGTACTGGATAACTGAAGGTAGGATCTTGATCCAGGGAATTATTCCAATTGCCATATCTGGAGTCAGGAAGGATTTTTTTTCCCCTAATACAAGTTAAATTGGTTCCTACCTCATGGGATTTTTGCCTTTCTCTGTATCAACATTGCAGGAAAATAGGCTGAACTGGATGGACTTGTGACTTTATTCAGCCTTATAAACTATGTTAACTGGTTTAGCTTGGCTTAAGCTAGTGTAACAATACAGTGAGCGAAGGCATGTACATTTGCCCAATTATGCACACATGCATAAAATTAAAGGTCAACTAGGAAGGCAACTAGTGCTGTCTGGGTGAAAAACATTGTATTTGTGTCCATAGTTGCAGAGAGTAAAAGTTATTACCCAGTGAACAAACTTTGCTGGTTTGAAAAAGCAAACTTCATTCTTTATTGCTGAACCTAAAAGGAGACCAAGATGTTACCCCTAAAGAAAAAACATTGCATTGGGGTGAACCCCAGTGGCTCTGAACTAGGGTTGTCACTTTAAAACTAAACACATATGAAGTGTACCTGCTTCAGGCTGACAGCAACGAATTTGGAATCCACACTACCGCATGGGAATTATTTATGTGCTCAGTTTTAAAGGGATGAGGTGGCAACTCTGGTCTGTAGCTACTTCTCAGCAAAGTTTGGCTGAACTTTACTTTTTTGTTTGGGTTTTTTGTTCTGCTTAAAAAACTGAACAAACCTGTGTTTTTTATTGCTGAATGCCTGGTAGTTGAGTTACAAGGTACCTTGTTACTGCCAATGTTATAATGTCAGTTTCATTTCGTTGCTATGAAAATGTCAGACTTGTCCCAAGTTATAATGCCTAGTACTACTAGTTACAATGCCAAGAGTCCACTAGTGCAGTATAAGAATGTCCGCTACTTACAATGCCAAGAGCCCACTAGTGCAGTATAAGAATGTCCGCTACTTACCATGCCAAGAGCCCACTAGTGCAGTATAAGAATGTCCGCTACTTACCATGCCAAGAGCCCACTAGTGCAGTATAAGAATGTCCGCTACTTACCATGCCAAGAGCCCACTAGTGCAGTATAAGAATGCCGGCTAGAGGCCAATAGTTACAAATCAAACTGTGCACTTGTCAAGTGTTGCAATCTCCCCTACTATCAGTTTATAGCAGAGATAACTTATCTGCATAAAACGATACATAAAGAATGAAGGGAGTCGGTCTTTTACTGTTAAAAAAAGTTCCTATTGGTAAATGGCTTCTCTGTCATTTTATTGATGCACAGAATTTACGTCAGGTTAGGACAGATTTCAGTGGATTGACATTTTTTTCACCTTTTCTACACTTAAATCTATTTCTTCCCTTTGTAGAGACTGTGACTTCCAGTAGGAAGTGATCAGTAGTTGGTAGTCTTCCCATACGCTTTTTAAGAGGACTTTTATATCTTTTAGCAAGAAAATAAGTAAAATCTCTTTGTATTTTGCCATTAATATCTCTGGAAGCCACTAATGTTGGTTAGTGACTCTATTTAAGCATTTTCAAATTAACCTTTTGACTGATTGATATTACAATTCACTGTACTGAACTTTGCTGCCCACAAAACCCACATAACATTAGCCACTGACATTTAGCAATGCAGAAATTCTGTTACAGCCAATGAGGCAAACATTTTCACTTACTGAACAATTAGTTCATGCTATATTTTCATAGCATTCAGGACTAATTAAGCCCAGTTAATTTAAAGCTTATGTTCACAATCACCAATAACCCTCACATAACCTAAGAAACATTGCACAAGAATACTAGCTCTGGCATCTCAGCTAATTATGTGTTCGACTCAGCCTAGGCTCAGTTTTCAAAATATCTTCGAACACTGCAGTCAATTTGCACTGCGGAGAGAAGTTATAATCATTCTCTTTTGTTAAAATGCCTCCAATAACAAATCTCCTGCAGGTGTCTGACTAAGGAAAGCAAGGAATCTCATGACTAATTAATGACTTCAAATGGACAGAGATGTAAAATAAAAACTGACATCCATAAATGCCCATATAGTGACTTTATATTTGAAATGTTATTATTACGGTGCATTTTCTGTCAATTATTTTCTCAAAACACTTAAAATTAAAATGAATCTTTCTTTATCAACCTTTTAAAGAAAATCAGTTCATTTGTAGTATGGTTGATTCTTAATGGGGGGATTTGCTGAAATCCGACTAGCACAAACAAGCTATAGTTTTCTCTTAAAGCTGGAAACCTCTGAAATATACATGGAATACTGTGATTAGCAGTAGGTACAGCTTTATAAAAATAATCCAGGGGGTTATTCACTAAAGTCTGAATTGTTGCGTATAGGTGCAAATTCGCCAGATAAAGACAGTCGCAATAGGCTGCTACTGTCGCAGTCACGTCTTTATAATGAGAACATTGTCACAATTGTGACTTTAATATGGGAAAATTGTCGCAATCTTAACTTTAAAAAGCTGTTGAGACTTTACAATGGGGAAATTGTCACGGATTTGCTATGGGAATCCGCTGTTTGTGAATTCGACAGTTGAATTCGCACCTTAGTGAATAACCCTCTTTCAGTGTGATTACTAAAGACAACCATGCAGCATATGAATATTAGGAGTGCTCAGATTTCAGGAGTTGGAAAGGCAATCCCACTGAAGTCAGGCCACTTTTATTGCAGAACTTTGGAATGGTCGACTGCTTTTAGTAAGTAGATTAGAAAAGGGACAATAACACTATTACAATAAAGCTTAAGTTCACTTTAACATTTGCAATACAAAATACTAACTCTATTTGAAAATACTCAAAAAATGATTCCTAAAAATATCAATGATCGCTGTCTACTACTTTCATAAAATATAAGGGCTCTGTACACATGATCAGATGAAGATTTTTTTCTTATTTACGAAACAAATATCATCTTATTCAGAGGTGGGTAGAGTATTCAAAATTTTTACTCAAGTAAAAGTATTGTTACTTGA
>WMED01021251.1:0-11958 GCA_019650415.1 Pipa parva
AGGGTTGGTGGGGGGTCTCTTACTTACCCCCCGGCAGAGTTCGGCAGCGCGTGCTGTTGCACTTTAGAGGAGAAGGAACCCGGAAGCGCTGATCACATGTGCCTCCGGGTTCCTATTGGCTCCTGTGACTGATCGGGTCACAGGAGCCCTCCTCTTTGCACGGAGGGAGTCAGCCAGGACTCCCTCTGTGCCACATCCAGTGCTCCACCGGTGAAAAAAAATGCCTGGTGGAGCGCAGGACTGGGGGCCGCAAACTAGCATCCTGAGGGCCGCAGTTGGGCCGTGAGTTTGAGACCCCTGTTCTAGCTCTTTGACCCTGCTGGGTCTGTTTGCTGCATGGCATCTGATCCTTTTTAGCAATTTGTCTGTTAAATCAGCTGCATGCAACATTCTAATCAGAGCAGTTGGTGATAAATTGTAGAATGGAAGTGTTAAAATAATAGCTTACAAATGTTTTCTATAATGTATGCAATATTTAGAAACTATTTCAATTGTGGATAACACAGCCTAAACATATATTTTATGAATGTTTAATGCCCATTGAAGAATTAGTATCAGAAAAGACTCCAATTATCATTCATCATGAATAGATTAATCCTTCCTGTCTGGAGCACTACATCTTGTCACAGGTGAAAAGGATGGAAGTAGTTAGTAAATAAATAATGTTAATTGTTTTACATCTCATAGCATTTTAGCTGCTCCAGTTCATTGTAGAACCTTGGTAACCAAAAAGTAAAATAAGAAATATATTCTAAATGATACAATACAGTGGTACCTTGAGATACAAATTTAATTTGTTCCATGACCGAGATTGTAACTCAAGACAGTTTGTATCTCAAACCAATTATCCCTTTATAAAATAATACATATGAAATTAATCCTTTCCGGCTCCAACAGTTCGTATCTCAAATTTCAGCTCGTATCTCAAACAGGAAAACGGTCCGAATCGCAATTTGTATCTCAAGAAATTCATATGCCAAGCAGCTTGTATCTCGAGGTACCACTGTACCTCATCTTCTTTGCTTCTGATTATATTTTCTAACAAGAGTGTTCCCGCACTTTATATGATTATTCTAAGGGATACTGTCATCACGATGTAACAGTGTTATTTGTGAAAGGAGACTGGTTTTTAAAGTCTGACATTGTTTACTAGTCTGTATCTAGTATGCCTGAATAAGACTGAAAATAAAAAAGAATAATTATGTTGGAGTAAAAGTGAAAACATAAATCAGAATGATGAAAAATTAGGTAATTATGTGATGACATTACCTACTTAACAATGTGGAATCAAGCCTCTTATTCTTGCCTACAAAGCAACCTGATCACAGAACAGAGTAGCAGCTAATTATAGCACATTGAAGAATGTGAGGATTGGGGTGTGTGACATACAGCTTGTAAGTAACTCCTACAGAGGTTCTGATTCACTGCTGCTTTAGAAATAATTAAAGCACACTGTCAGCAACGTATATCCAATGACTGAGACTTCAAGGGGGTTTTTCACTAAGGTGCAAATTCGACTGTCGAATTTCCAAACAGCGGATTCCCATAGTAAATCCGCAACAATTTCCCCATTGTAAAGTCACGACAATTTTCCCATAATAAAGTCGTGACTGCGACAATATTCTCATTATAAAGACGCGACTGCAACAGTAGCAGTCTATTGCGACTGTTTTTATCTGGCGAATTCACACCTATACACAATAATTTGTACTCTAGTGAATAACCCCCCCTAGTGTTTAGATACATGCTTCCCGAGCTGTGTATTCAAAGTAAATCTACATTTGATTTAGGTGGATGCAGAACGCACTGTATTTGTGTTATAATTTTGTTTGTCTCTTAACTGTTCATTAACAGAGCTGTATTCTTGTTCCTTGATTTTATCTCCTCTTTCTCCTGGTGTTATAATTTCCACATGTATTACAACTTGTTATGATACTTCTGTCTACACCACTTTTCTCTTTCTCTTCTTCTTTCATTTTGCCCTCTCTGGTCTTGCTTCTATGTCTAAACTAACTCTATACTGTTACTACCGATTTTGTGTCCCTTCCAACTTTTCTATCCCCCCCTCCCCCGTTCCTCTGCAGTTTTGTGCACCGGGGCCGCCCCGAGCCCCTAGATCTTCACTTGGGCATGTTTTTGCCCACCCTGTTGAATCAGGCTACACCCGAGCAACAGGAACGCCTCTTCATGCCTGCTTGGAACCTGGAGATCATTGGGACATATGCCCAGACTGAGATGGGACATGGTAACCACAATTCTCACTCTACATTGTGTTTATCTCTTAGCATGTCCTGTGTATGTATTGTTTGGGAAAGGGTAGCTGTGTCACAGGGTTAGATTCAGAAGTTTTGTCTGGTCTCTCTGGCTGGGGTGGGATTGCTCTTATTACTGTAGTGGGATTGTTGTTATTTTGCTTACTGTTGATTCTATGTCCTGTTCTCTCTACAGGAACTCATCTTCGAGGTTTGGAGACTACAGCAACATATGATCCATCCACCCAAGAGTTCATACTTAATAGTCCCACAGTATCTTCTATCAAGTGGTGGCCTGGAGGGTGTAAGAAATTGGTAGAAATGTGGAATAATGGAAGGAAAATGAATCATGGTTACAGCTAAAATTGCAGTGTTAAAATGATGGTTGATTGGCTGGGTGCAACTTTAAAAGTCTGCTGATTTAAAGAAAAAAAGTTTTGCATGTGACATCCTGCAGAGCTGTAAATAAACTTCGTTTCAAAATGGCTTTCAATTCATACTAATGATCTAGGCATTTACTGTAAAAAGGATATTACCAGTTTGATTGTATGATATTTCCTTATGGCAAGTTGGCAACATATATGCATAACCATCCTACTGGATTTGCTATTAAATCGGTACCATGTATTAATTCGTTAGGTGAATGTTAAACTGGGAGGATTTTCATAGATTGCTTCAAAACATAGTCCTAATGTTCTCATTTAACCTTTGAAATCAATCTGCTTATTTAGAACTAAACTTTATTTTTCCCTCTTTTAATTCACAAAGTGGGAAAGACATCTAATCATGCAGTGGTGTTGGCACAACTCTACACACAGGGAGAATGCAAGGGACTTCATGCTTTCATAGTACCCATCCGCAATTTGGATACCCATCAGCCACTTCCAGGTGGGTACAGGGCAGGTGCCATCTACATCTGTGACATGTTTTTAAATCTGTGGTTTTATTTCTCTAAACAACCTCCATCTTGTGTTCTATTCCTTTTGAATGATTACAGGTGTGGTGGTTGGTGATATAGGGCCTAAGTTTGGGTTTCATGAGATAGACAATGGGTTCCTGAAATTTGACAAGGTGCGGATTCCTCGGGAGAATATGCTGATGAAATATGCCAAGGTAATTGTTAGGTTTAAAAAAAAAAAATGATAACAAAAATATGAAGTAAATACATTAGAAACTGGATATCTCAGAACCCATGGGTAATGTTTGTTGTGGAGATCTGAAGAGGGATTTGTTTGTTGCCCAGTGTAAGTGTAACCTATCTATGGAATCCATTAATCCATAAGGTCTTCCATAGTTTTCTTTAAACTTACCAATTATACATAAATTATTCACTGAAGGCGATGTTCTACCATTTCCACCATTCCAAAGTATGTATGTCTGTTGTCACCGTTGGTGTCATGGCATCAGGTAGTTTAAATTACTGTCCACATACCTGCTTAGAATGTGGTGGAGTGTCACAGCATATTTCTTTAACTGCATTGCAACAAATTTTGCTTGCTTCATTTGCTTGTCATTCCAAAGGAAGAAACTACAGGAAGCCACATATGGGGAGGGTATATTATTGTCAGCAACTCCATCTTTCTTAGACCTGTTTATGATAGATTGTATTTCTTTTTGGAACTGCTGATAAACTCTGTTCTTTCCCATTCATAAGGTAATTAAGTATATAATTAGGTAAATGCTCATTGTACAGAGGGAGGTCAGCAAGAGCCCATCAATGCTATGGCAAGCATCAAACAATGCATAGCGGGGTTTTTTTTTTCTAGTGACACAATGGTTAGCAGTGGAATTGTCACCCAAAAGCTCAGGGTTCAGGCTATGTGCGTCCTACGCATTGAGCGAGTAAGTCAGCATTCATTAAAGGAGAGCTATAGTGCTGATATAACTGCCCACATGCATATAAAACTATTTTATACTAAGCCAATCGCCAACACAAATAGTTAAAAAAAATGTAGTGGAAAAATAATACTTGCCATTTGCTTCCCCTATTAGTTCTTGTGAGAGCTGACATTTTATGCTGACCTTTTGTCCTCATCAATCAAGCTTGTTTACATTTGGAATTCAGGAGATGAGCTAACTTGTGCACAGGCATTACATTACACATTAGGCAAAAATGTCCAAGGTAGGGTTCCTTTTCATGAAAAACTGCCCAGTACTGCATATGTAATGATGTCATCTGACTATACTTATCCTGTAACTGCTGAAGTGTATTTTTAATGTCTTAAGTGGGAACAGAAGGAACCACCTTTGTGCAGCTTTATTAGCATTTGATTTTTTTTTTCACCTTTCTAAAGTTATGTTATAGTAATAGCAGAGACTTTTGATTTTTTTTTTAATGTTCTCTATAGGTGGAGCCTGATGGGACATATGTCAAGCCACTCAGTGATAAATTGACTTACGGCACTATGGTGTTCATCCGTTCAATGATTGTGGGGAACTCTGCGCAAAGTCTTTCCAGAGCCTGTACCATTGCTATTCGGTACAGTACCGTGAGACACCAATCTGAGATCAGAGCTGGGTAAGGCTGTCATACTTTGTTAGTAACTGAAGAAATGATCGATATGTAGAGAGATTCTTGCATAACAGGAATTCTAATTCAGTGATTGTTAAAAGAAATATCTCTGCAGGGAGCCAGAACCACAAATCCTCGACTTTCAGACTCAACAGTACAAGCTGTTCCCACTTTTGGCCACGGCATATGCCTTCCAGTTCACAGGTTCCTATATGAACCAAACATACCATAGGATTAGTGCTGACATACAACAGGGAAACCTGAGTGAATTATCTGAGGTGAGATTTTTTTCAAAATAACAATATCTGAATAAAACCCAGCAATAAAAAGATGTGTACTGTAAAGTGACCAAGAAGTGTAGTTAGTCTACTATGCAAGACAGTGCTATAGGATCACTCAATGTCCAAAGACCTTTAAAGTGTACCTGTCATCTCAAAACTCTAATACTAATTTAGCTTCTACTAATAAAGTTTCTGTAAATATATATGTCTTTTGAAAAAAAAAAATGTACCTTTTATACAGCGTTTCTCTCTGTCATCTTTCCGTCAGCCTGCCTTTTCTTTCTGAGTCTGGTTGGGTGGGACTAAATGATAAAGGACATTATAGCTCCTCCAATCAGATCCCTTAAATCATGATCTAGCTAACCAGACTTGACGCAATTAATGACAAAGAGACACGCATAAAAAAAGCTACTAAAAATATGGACCCCCTACATCAAAACACTATCTATACAACAACAAATATATGTGCTCACCCCATTCAGACACACAGCAGAGCTTGAAACAGAGCTACTCATGGGTGAATGGAGTCACCTTAATATGAATTGACAAACAATGGACGACAGCCAAAAACCACACCCTATATTATACTGTACAGATACATGTGGATACATGTCTATCTACATGTGTATAAGGTGGAATGAGGGAATGGAATAGAGGGAGAGGAGAACGGGAAGAAAAGTTGAGAACAGAACAAAAAAACAAAACATGTGCAAGACACGAGCTCCCAAGGATAGGGAGACTCTCAAGTTCTGCAGGAGGACACGGCAATCTCAGAGCTCGATCTGGAAGGAATAGTTGATGTAAGAGCTACACTCAGTTAATAATAAGATTATTAGATATTAAGTAAAGCTGCTTTTACCTATCTTTTTTTTTTTTTTCTTCTTTGTTCTATCAACTCATTATAAGACATCAGACAAAGAATGTTACTATGTTACTCAATTTTATATTATTTGTAAAACAAGTTTCAAAATAAAATATTAAAAAAAAAAAAATCATGATCTAGCAGAGATCTGATTGGAGGAGCTATAGTGTCCATCATCATTTAGCCCTGCCCACCCAACTTGGGAAAGAAAAGTCAGGTTGACAGGGAAGATGACAGAGAGAAATGCTGTTTGAAAGGTACATTTTTAAAAATACATCTATATTTGTACAGTCATTTATTTAATTAGTAGAACCTAATTTAATATTGGGTCTGAGGTGACAGGTGCACTAAGTCCTAAATATATATTTTTTTAATATAGCAAACAGTCTTTTGCTGGTGGGTAATGCTGTGAATTATAGTTCAGTTAGAAATAGACCCATACATTTATTTAGGACCTCTCTGTGATAAAATACATTGGTGAATTGCTCATCAGTAGTTTTCCAGCTCCTCATTTGTTGTTCCTTATTCTGCATACTAACAGCTGCATGCCCTTTCCGCCGGCTTGAAAGCCTTCACGACATGGGTCGCCAGCTCTGGTATTGAGGAATGCAGGATGGCTTGTGGTGGGCATGGATATTCCCGTTGCAGTGGTATACCTGACATCTATGTAACGTTTACCCCTGCCTGCACTTATGAAGGGGAAAACACAGTAATGATGCTACAGACAGCAAGGTGAGGCAACTCTCAGGTTAAACTCCTTGTTTTAACATCTGGATTTTGTTTTGTGTGGCCTGGATGACTCTGAAGTGCCCTTTTTTAGTCTGCATGTAGCATTAACCTTCTCAGAATTCTCTTTATGACCTTTT
Source organism: Pipa parva (assembly GCA_019650415.1). Taxonomy (NCBI): domain Eukaryota; kingdom Metazoa; phylum Chordata; class Amphibia; order Anura; family Pipidae; genus Pipa; species Pipa parva. Next base: position 6,774 of record WMED01021251.1, read on the forward strand.
TGGTCTTTCTCTGACTGTTCAGTTGTTTTTCCACCATTCACTTCATCATTGCTTCTTCTGTTTATTTTGTAACGATGGTAATTGCTTTCCTTTTTTGCTTGCTATTAGTTCTTGCATTTTCTTTTTATTATCGTTAAATTGCAGTCTTCTCCCCAGATCTCAATCCATTTATGTCTTTCTGCCTAGGTTTTTGGTGAAAAGCTACAATACAGTTCTTTCTGGGGAACATCTTGGTGGAATGATGTCGTACCTTAATGACATTTCTCAGCAGCACATACAGCCCCACCCGATAGCTGGTAGATCTATGATCAAGGACCTCAATGACTTGGAAAGCCTTGTTGAGGTCTACAAACAACGAGCTGCTTGGTATTGACAAAATTAGTTCAGCCTTCTCAATCACACAATATCTGTCATTTCTCAAGGTTCACTTTCTCCCTATTTATCATTCTCCATTCTGTTTCTGCCTTTACATATGCCAGGCTGGTTGTGGCTGCTGCAAAGAATGTAAATTCTGATTTGAAACGTGGAAAACGCAAGGAAGATGCGTGGAACAAAAACTCTGTGGATCTTGTCCGAGCATCTGATGTAAGCATAGTTGGAACTCTCTTAAGCAGATTTGTATATTGTTAATAATATACGTTAAATAAATCTGGCTTCATAATTAGCCCTATATAGTATCATTTCATGTAGCCTTTCTGACTGAAGCTGCAGTGCCTTTCCATTAACTTGGACCTGCATTGCATTGATTTGTGACTATTGCATGTCCCTGTTTATCTAACTGAATGTAGGTGGCAAGTTCCAAAGTGACTGCCAAAAGATGCAGGCATCATAAAGGGATAGCATTTGATACACTGAGTCCCATAATAAACTTCTTATCTTCTTTCCCTGTCTTTTAGGCTCACTGCCACTATGTGGTGGTAAGACTCTTTAAAGAGAAATTAAATGAGATTGTTGATGTGGCCGTCCATCGTATTCTAAGCTGTGTTTGCCTTCTCTACATGCTGCATGGGATCAGCAGGAACACTGGAGACTTCCTTCAGGTTTGTGTGTTGGACTACCATAACACAAAGATTTGCTAACAGTGTAAATGTATGTACGAGTGTTTATTTAAACAGCAGCCAACCAACAGGGGCTGCACGTCTGACTGACATTTTTTTTAAATTCAATATGCTCCGCCCCTGCCATTTTCTTCTGCTGATGCCAAATTACAATACCTTAGCTGTGCCCATTGCACGTACCTGCACAAGCGCTTTACACAGGTAAAGAAGTGGTAATTGGTGGCTAGTGCACTCACCCTCTGTCACTGGTGGGCATGCTTCTCCCTCACCATACTTTCGCTGTCCCAAGGATGTCTCTGGAGCTCTGATTTCTAGCAGGCACAGATGACGGCTTTTAGGGCATGTGTGATTGTAACCCCTACACTAGAATATGGAAAGAAAACATAGCCGGAGCTAGAATGTGCTAGACAGTTAGCTCTGATCAGGTAAGCATTGCTTTGGCCAATTGTTTATTGCATTGTCCACAGAAGTTATAAATATATATAAATAATAAACCAAATAGAGGAGCATAGAGTTAAACAATCCTGGTTTAAGTAGTCACCCACCATTCACCAATTTAAATAATATAATTTGGATATGTATCTCAGACTAAATCCATATGATTGTAACTAGGAGAGGAGTTGATTGGTCTGAGTGCAAGCCAGAAGAGTACCAGCAGCCAGTAGGACATTGCTTTGATGAATAGCTTATGCAAAAAACAAAACAAAACACACACATTAAGCATTGTCATTCTATTGTAATATCTAAGTTGAAGTTTCTAATTGTTGCTTATATCATGTGCATTTGCTTGGTGATTTGAATACCCTGTGCTTTTGCACTTACAATTGAAGATTTTGGGGTTAATTCAGCAATGAGCGAACTTACCCTCCGATCCTTCGCATCAGTATGCATAGACTTTTACGCGTTTGCTGATGTCCGTGTGCATGACTCAGCAAACGTGTAACAGTCTATGCGTACTGATGCAAAGGATCGGAGGGTAAGTTCGCTCTTTGCTGAATTACCCCCATTTGTGTTCAGGATTTAACTGGTTGTTTAGGACTTCATTTTATTTCTTCTATAGGCTGGCCTTCTGACAGCTGCTCAGGTAGAACAAATACAACAACGTATTAAAGACCTGCTTGGAGTGATCCGACCCAATGCAGTGGCTTTGGTAGATGCATTTGACTACAGTGACCGTCAGCTGGGCTCTGTTCTGGGCAGATATGATGGTAACGTGTATGAAAATATGTTTGAGTGGGCAAAGAAATCTCCACTGAACAAGACACAGGTATGGAATGATAAACTATTCTGTTTTAGACACATATGGGGGTTATTCTGTAAAGTCCAAATTGTCGTGTAAATGTGTGAATTCGCCAGCTAAAGACAGTTGCAAGAGACTGCTACTGTCGCATCTTTATAATGAAAATATTGTCACAGTCGTGACTTTACAATGGGAAAATTGTCACAGTCGTGGATTTGCTACTGGAAATTGCTGTTTGAGAATTCGACAGTCGAATTCGAACTTTAGAAAATAACCCCCATAAAAAGTTTTTAAAATGTAGTCATATATTTGGTCAATACATATAAGCTGTCCAACCTTCATGAACAGTAATAGGGTCAAGCCAACTCTCTCTCACCCCTCCACCATCATCTCTCTGTGGCATTCCAACAGGCTAACATCAACCAATATGTTAATTCCTGCAACTGTAAAATTCTTACATATCTCTGTCCCCACTCAGCCCAATGTAAAGCATTCTTTCAGACAATGGACTGAATTGTATATTGTTTGCTTCCCTCTCCCTGTAGTCTCTGTATTGCCTTCTTTTAACCACTTTTATTATATTTTTAGGTGCACGAATCATTCCACAAGTATCTGAAACCTTTGCAGTCCAAACTGTGATTTAACTCACACTTGATGCTTTCCTTGAATCTGGACAACAATGGCACTTCTACTCTTAATAACCAGCTCTCTGACTGATTAAACAAATTTACTGCAGATTATCAATGAACTCACTTAATTAGCAAAGGGATAAAGCATTCTAGGAGAAATGCAGTCATTTGTATTAGATATGTTATTGATCCTTCAGCAATGGAAAGCATGTTTCCATCCTAAATACAGAAGCCCTCTTGAAATTTGAAAGGCACATCTAGAGGGTATTTATGAAAACCACCTAGGCACATTTATATGGTGGGGTGAGGGGGTTAACTGAAAAGCAGAAAATGTGGGCCTTATAAGAATCATCTCATTTTAAAAATGTAATAAATTGTTCCTACTCGGCCATAAACTGGGGAACATCTGAGTTTGCACAGAATACTGTAATTCCTGTAATATTTCTCTTGTCTTTAGGACATTCAAGTTTGTCAGTGGATGAATGAAAAGAAATGTAATGAATCTAATTTACTGTAAAGCTGACAATACATTAGTTATTTCTTTCTCTGTCTCCTGCCTATTTATTTCTAGAAGGATATGTTAATAATGGCTCCCAGTCTGGGTGTATTTTGCTATGTAATCTTCAGTGTCTTTACTAGATGAGCTTTTCCTGTACTTCATCCTAAAGATTTTGGCACATGTTCATTGGGTAAAATTATTTTGTTTTACTCCAACAAGGAGATTTCTTTCATTAATGGTTTTATCTACACCAACACTGCAAACAGAAGCTCAAAAAGTGTATTTTTACAATAATGTGGGAAATAGGTGAAAACAGCAAAATCGAATTTAGCAAATCTTAACAGATAAGTCTGTATCAGTGACACCTCAAGGGGTTTTGAATTTTTTTTTTCAAAACAAATGTGGACTGTTATGAAAATAAGTGCTGTCGAGCAACAAAATAATCTGATTTTTGTGAAAGAATATCCTTTTGTGCTTGTGGTGAGAAGTGTGTTTCTGGTGTACAAGAGAATGTCTTTACTTCCTTCCTGACATAATTACAGCATCCCCTGTTTTGCTTTATGTCTGGAATTCTAGATTTCTGATTCTGAGATTATTTTAGCAGCTCAGCAGGCAGTAGAAACCTGAATAAGTCAGAGGGTAGTCAGAAGGAAAGTGGAGGGGTGTGGGAGGGGGTTTGTGGAGGCATCAAGTGTGGGAGGAAGGGTTGTGGGGGAAGCACAGTGTGGGAAAGGCATTGTGGGGGCAGCACAGTGTTGGAAAGGGCTTGTTGGGGCTTCAATCTCACTTGATATACTTTGTATATCTAGTGACAATAAATATCTATTCTATTCTATTACCATATTGTTGGGGGGATATGGGGCAAGTGGGGTGCGGAAATTCCCCTTCTTCTCAGGTCGGGAATGATAGAAAAAGTTTAAGAACCACTGCATTATGGTAGTGTCAACTAGAAGCAAGGGGACTGGGCCCCTTGATTTCCTCAGGGGCCCCTCTGCTGCAATTGATGTGTCCCCTCTGCATTGTCTGTGCCTGGCCCCACAGATCCCGGTAAGTCTGGGGAGGAGCCCTGGTGCTATTGACATCTTTTACCCTGTGGTAGGATTATCTGATGAGTGTTCTTTTATGTTGTAGTGACTTTATATAATTCTATATTGATTATCTGCAGGTTGCTATACACTTGTGTATCCGGCTGGCAGCCAATACTACTCTATCAGGATTGGTTCTTACAGCAGGACCAGTCCCATACCAGCCTCCCACATGATGTGTGATTTCCCAGGCTGCTGCAGCAATAAATAGCGGGGAAGGTGGGATGTGATTACTTCATTTGTCTCCCTCCTAAAGCACAATGTGTACAGTCACACAGACACACACAGCTCACATCATGTGTGTTTATAATCTTCACGTGCAGTAATCCCAACACCCACAATCATATGAGTGCTATCATAATAAAATTATATATATACTGTATATATATAATATAACACAATAGTACAGGGAAAATGGAAGGAACAGAAGGTTTAGCAATAAGGGTCAGTGTTGTCTATGAAAGTGCTGGGTTTTCCACATGTATCCATGGGAGATTATATAGAGATTTTATATATATATTATAGATACAGTCATAATACCCTCCTACTCCTTGTTGCAGGGTGGAGAGGTAGAGATATAATTGTTGCAGGGCGGAGGGGCAGCTGTATTTGCTGTGTGGCAGTTGGCACTAAATGACACCCATACTGTGACACTTCCCTTTGCTACTCAGTAT
>WMED01021252.1:0-11957 GCA_019650415.1 Pipa parva
ATTTGCGAAGTGAGCCGAAGGCTTCGGAGCTCACTTCGCTGAATGGTGAATTTCCCCCCAAGAACGATAGAAGTACCCTTGCAAAGCTTCTCCTCACTTTACCAACACGGGTATGCGCTCACTGGTCTCCTGCACTCGAAGATCAGCGAATGCTTTAAAGGTACTTCAGCTTGGCGAGGAGACTCGAGTGTTCGCGAGGTGAGCCAAAGTACCTTTAAAGCGTTCGCTGATCTCCGAGTGCAGGAGACCAGTGAGCGTGTTCCCGTGTCAGCGAAGTGATGAGAAGCTTCGCAAGGGTACTTCGATCGTTCCTGAATATTACCCCCTTGGTCTTTCCGAGTTTACCGAATAAAATCTCAGAAGATTTTTTGAGATTTCGAGATTGAGTTTTTCAATCTTGATTTTTTAAATTTTTTTGATGGAAAGGTAGCCATACTTGCCCTAAGGACGAAATTTATTAAACTCAGAAAGACAGCTCTGGGTCTTTGCAAGTTTACTGAGAGAAATCTCACATTGTTCTCGCTTGATTTTTCGAGATTGAGTTTTTCTATCTTGATTTTTCACATTTTTTTTTGATGGAAAGATAGCCATGCTCTACATTAGTAGCATGGCTACCTTTCCATCGAAAATTTTAAAAAATTGGGATAGAAAAACTCGATCTGGAAATCTCGAGAGAACAATGAGAGATTTCTCTCAGTACACTCGTAAAGATCAAGAGTGGTTTTTCCGAGTTTAAGAATTTTCGCCCTCAGGCAAAAGTTATTAAAGTCGAAAAGACCGATCTCAGTCTTTCGAATTTATCCTGCGAGATCTCAACCACGAGGTTATCACTCAAGTCTTTTGAAAGAATTTTTTGATGGAAAGGTATCCAATCCATACTTTATATTAGTAGTATGGCTACCTTTCCATCGAAAAATTCAATTGAAAAACTTGAGTGATAATCTCATGGGATCAACTCAAAAATCCAAGATCAATCTTTTCAACTTAAATAACTTTCACCCCAAAAATTTTAAATGCCTTAAATGCATTTGTAGTTATTATATATTCAATCTGTGCCTTCAAAAAATCGAAATTGTGTATAGAAAGTAAGATATTTAGCTTTATAAATATGACTTTAGTGCACAGCACATGTACAGTATATGCTTTATCTAAACCATTGTTGAAATCAATGGGACTAGGGGAGGGCTGCTTACATGGCTGCTGTTAGTAAAAATAAAAACAGACGTAAATCAATAAAATTCATGAATTTAACTTCAAAGATTTTTACACATGCTGTGTTTGACTAACTGCCATGCTATCCCCAAACCGAAATTTTTATTTTTTGGGTCCTTTAAAAGGTGAATCTGCTCTTTAAAAAGAGTTCATTCCATTTTTTCGTTTAATAAAGAAGTGTTTGTATATGGGTTTTCTTGGTGATTAAAATAAGTATACTTCCAGGTCTCAGAGGTTCATCAAACTTTATAGTTTGGCTACTTATATTAATAACAACAAACGCATGATTAAATAAAGCAGAACTGTCCGTTTCCATGGGTTTTATCACATATTTTAGGTAAACAGAGAGAAAGTAGGCAGTCCCCTAATAAATACTGTATATTTTTCCTTTGAAATAGCTTCAGATTTCTTAGCAGAGCTATAAAAACATTTACATTAAAGACTGTTAGATTCCTCATTATGTCAGCAAATGCTTGATTTTATATCAGTCTATTCCAACTTATTCCTAAAAGTTTGTAGAGTTGTGTAAAGGTCCCAATTCACATTTATTCGCCATTTCTTGACCTTCGTATATTCAGTAAATGCTGTGATGTGGTGTAATGGTGTCCAGTTTGGATACTTACTTCAACTGCAAACTTATGTAGCTCTTTGCATCACTTTGTGTGCATGTGCACATGTAATTAGTCTAAGTGTAAGTGTCAGAGTCTGTCGCAGTAGCAAATTCAACAAGGCGTATTGTGTCACCAGATTGAATTGGCGAATTAAAGGGCTGATGGCAGGGTTTCTACTGTCTGACTGACTATGCCGCACTACACAAGAAATGGCTTCTAATGCTGCCACTTCTTCGCTATAGGAACATGCCACTTAGTGAATAAGTAGAGAATTCAACAGTCGAATTCGCAACTTAGTGAATAACCCCCCATATGTGTTACAGTGTAAGTAAAATTGCATGGATTTAGTGCATATTTTCCATAATGCAAAGCAAGGTGTTTAGTCACAAGATAAGTTGTAGAAAGAAGCCTTAGTTAACTACTTCTTTTGTAATGACAGAGCAGAAAATTCTTCTCTGCCATGTAATGATGTTTCAGAAGCTGCATGACTACAAATCCCATCATTCCCTGTCAACTATTTACTCACTGGAGGGGTACAGTGGCACTTAGGAGAAGTGATTCTTGGAGAATACGAAGCATCAGCATGTATAAAAATGATGATTTTTTTTTTTTTTACAGAAATATGGCTATTTCTGATATTAGAACCAGTCAATTTTAGAAGAAGAAATTACAACTTGCAATTTTCAATTTCCATTCAAATTCTGCTGCTACGGTATATTATAAGATTATCATGCAAAAGACAGGGGGGGATTCACTATGCTCCGAAGTGAGGTGCGTAGTGTTCGCCTCACTTCGGAAAAACTGAAATGCGCATGCTGATGTCCTGCACGCGGACATCAGCACGCGCATTAAAGGGATATCTGCGTGCAGGACATCAGCATGCGCATTAAAGGGATATCTGCGTGCAGGACATCAGCATGCGCATTAAAGGGATATCCGCGTGCAGGACATCAGCACGCGCATTAAAGGGATATCCGCGTGCAGGACATCAGCATGCGCATTTCAGTTTTTCCGAAGTGAGGCGAACACTACGCACCTCACTTCGGAACATAGTGAATTCCTCCCTTAAAACAAATATTGTCATATGTATACACACTGAAATTTTGGGGCATATTTATTGAAAGATAACTGTATTGTGGTGTGTTTTTTTCATGGGTAAGTCATTTTGAATAACTTTTTCATCAGAATCTGAACCTTAACTGCAGGTCACAATACTTACCATCATGGGCTTCCCACAGGGGAAAAATCCAAGGAGGGAGGCAGTGCCAAATGTCATCACATCACATGACAGTTCGGAAGTGATTCTAATCTCCCCAGTACATCCCTAATGGATCACCATTAGGCAGATAGGACAGGACAGAAGAGGGACATTGGGAGGTTAGAGCTACTTTCGATGTACCCCATTTCCTGGTCTGCCGGCCATCCGGAGGTGAACTTCCCCCATTCCCCCCAACTCCGGTGGATGCCCACACTTACTGTTCATATAATTGCTGCTGTTTTTTTTTTTTTTAGGCCCCTTTAATTAAAAAGACTGTCAACCCTGATAATGCAAATGGTCAACAGTCAAGGTAAGTAACCCAACTATGAGAGGAATGTATCAACAGGGGAAATCCTTTACTGAGGTTTATTAAACTTAGTTCTGGCTTCTCTGTATTATTAAATGCCAGCTAATTGGTTACTATAGGGTACTAGAATTCACAAACGCCCTTATTTATGGATCCACCTGTATTTATGCTAAGTATTTAGAAACAAATGGTTGCAACAATAGTATGCTCTTTAATAAACATGCTCCTTTATGTCCTAAATGTTCTGAGTCAGGTTTTGCTTATGGTTTTTTATGCAGTAGTCTATTTCCATGCCATTGGGTTTTAATCAGTTATAATGCTAAGGATGTCAATATCCCAGACTTCACTAAACCATCCCAACATCCTTCATGCCAGCTATCATATCATGGGATTATAATGCAAGGAGACTTCCACTGAAATGCTACATTCTTACATCACTGTTGTGCAGGTGATAGGTTTCAAAATAATATAAATCTCTATAGTTTCTCACATGTGAAGCATAGAATGAACCACACTTTACAGAAATAAAGGAAGTGGTATAAATATAAGTATAAATGTGTACAAGTATAAATATAAATGTGTATAAAACAACTATTTGTTGGCATTTAGCAGAAACCGTGGAAACAAAGTGAAAATTCTCTTTCATTCCTCCCATGTAAAATAATTTATGTTAGAACCAACATAGAAGTTAAAGTCCACCAGGTTCATGGATTCATGGATTCAGTAAAGGGGGTTTTGTTATTGACTGCTGTGCAAGGCTAAAACATAATTATTTCTTATTCATTGTACAAACACTACTCACATTTGATACAATAAAATGGAGAATGGATGAAGGAAAAAGCATGAGTATTTCATGTTATTGACTATTATTAGCTGTAGTAAAGGCCTTTACACACATGAGAATAAACCTTTGCGGTGATAGAATTGTGGCTGAACAATTGGCCTAAGTTAATGTCAATCAGGTTGTACAGTGGTTCCCATGGACATTTGTGTGGGGATAATGAAGGAATTGTGATTCAATCACTGAAAAACAACACCAATACAGGTTTCTATGGTAACCATCTTGCTATCGGACATATCCACCATGACTTCTATGTAATTTAAAGGCACACAATTCCCTTGATGAACCAACTTCAGAAAGCACTGTGATGCATAGGCCAATCTTTTGATCTGACACTACCCATAAATATTGTTTTGTAGCAGTTTGGTCTAAAAGACTGAAACCAAACTAAATTTCTTACCAAACAGCAAGAAGCATGATTTTTGTGCAAAAAGGTTGAAAACATATTTTTTTCTGAAAAAGTAAAAAAAAATAATTCCGATTTTAGTAAATTTTGCCCAATTTAGTGTATTGTGGAAAATATGTCTAAGATTCCAAATTTTCATTTTTTTTTTCAGTACTCTTTTTTTAAATTACTTTTTCAGTCTGCAGCTCCTCAGCTTGGTATTTACACTCATGTTGGTTGCTAAGGTCACTTACCCAAACAATCAGTGGCTGACAGCATTGTTGCTAGGTCTAAACTCCCAGAACAGAGGACCCAAGTCACATTGCTGAGGTTTTCACTTGCCTTTTAAAATGTATTTTTCTACATTTGTAATCACTTCTAGTGGTTTACTACTTTTATACTGTAGACATCACTTGAAGGGGGATGTTTTATAAAAGTCAAAGTTTTTTGAGGGGCTAACGCTATTGAATTAGCCATAATTTAGCAATATCACAGTTATTGCCTATTTATAAAGGTTCATAGTCACATTTTTTCAAATCAAAATTTTCACCTGCTTTAGGCTGGATAAAAACCCATTATATCCTAACGGAGTTGGTCCTGTCACTTAGGCACAGTCAGATTAGTCTTTCCTTCTAAAAAAAAATTGTCAATATTGATAAAATGGATGGGGAACCTCATTAAAAACACTACCAGTTCAATTGATGGATATTTATCGATTTCAATCTTTTTCAATATCAGCCATTTCTTTTCAAAACCTTTTCAAGGTTTCTTTTCAAAATTGGAAATTCCAGCATAATGAAAAACAACATGGAAAAGCATCAAAACAGGTTGAAAAGAATCAGAATGAGCTTTATAAATATCCCTTAAGTGTAAAGAATGCAGATACACAGACATATGGTATCACAGGTAGCAGAAGACTGATGTATCTAGACCTATTCGGAATCCTCTGATTGTAGTTTTGTGCCCTGGGTTTTGTGGGAATCTAAAGATACTCCTGGCAGCTTGAAGTATACCTGAGTATAAATAGGAGAATAAACCCAACAAACTGCTGCAACTCTTTCACAACAAGAGTTAGGGCTTTATTGACTGAAGGCCAAATAGTTTCACAAAGCTCTGAATTTGCATCTATTCACCACATCCCCATGTTCGCTTATTGATCAAACGTTTTGAAGTGGCGAATATGCAACCAGTTTGGGCAACTCCAATAGTCATGATCTTGCAGAGCACTTCGCATCACTTTGCATCCACGTGTACAGGTACTTCTACTATTAGCTAAGCAGTGAATTGTGACAAAGGAGCGAATGTGACTAGGTGTACTGCTCTGAATTCAACCATTGGACTTTGTCATATTAGAGTGATCAATTGGGGGGCTGATAGGGTTCCGCATTCTAATTCTATCCGACTGACTATGCAACACAATGCATCCGGCAGAATTCGCCTCTCTGTCTTCTTGTTCAACAAGTCTGTTTGCCACTTAGTCAGTAATGAGAAGTGAATTTGAGACCCTTTTCCCGATGTGACTCGAAATTGTAGCGAAGTGAATTCAACAGGTGAATTTACCCTTTAGGTCTTTAGACACTCTGGCAAAAAGCCTCAGGACCAGGGGAGAGGCAGGGCCGAACACTGATAAATCTTTATTCAAACACTTTCATTAAAATTCAAACAATGTAGACAGGAGCTGGGAAAAAGGGAGGAAACCTTACAGAGTTTTATAAGGTAAAGCTAGAACTCTCTGCCTGAAGAAGTTGTTATGGTTAAATCCCTTAAGGAGTTAAAAACTGGTTTGGATGCTTTCCTTCAGTGTAAGAACATTATAAGTTATGGGTATTAGATAACTGTTCTCTAAACACATCTCTTCCACTGCTAAATCTTGTCAATTCTTTCTTCGCAACATTGTCAAGATCTGCCCCAAATTTCTCTCTCTCTCCACTGCTAATATGCTCTTGCATGCTCTTGTCCTGTCTCGCTTGGATTACTGCAATGTTCTTCTATCTTGCCTTTCAGTTTCCTACCTCTCCCCGCTCCAATCTATTCTAAACTCTGCTGCCAGGATTCTCTCTCTACAGAGAAGACAGCCCTTCTCCCAACCTCACTCTGCTCCCTGGCTTCCTGTAACTAGATGAATCATTTACAGTGTTCTCCTTTTGACATTTAAGGCATTCCACTCTCTTGCCCCACCCTACATTTCCTCACTCTTATGTCTGTATGTTTCTCGGCATCCGCTACGTTCCTCTAACAGCAACCAGCTTTGCATACCTCGTGCTACTACTGCCCTTTCTCATCTTAAACCATTTTCACTCTCTGCCCCTCACCTTTGGAATTCTTTACCCCCTTGTCTCTGCCAGGTACATTCCCTCTCCACCTTCAAAACCAAGTTGAAATCTTATCTGTCATAGCACTAGCACTGATTCTTATAATTTATTCTATGTATAATTTTTATGTTTAATATCTGTATATATCTATTGTATTTATTTATTGACTGTATTTTATCAATATCTATTTTGTTCTATTTATTTGCATTGACGGACCTATGTCTCAACACACTCTACAGCTCTTATTGTCTTATCTGTGTATGTAAGTCTTCCTTCCACTTAGATTGTAAGCTCCTTGGGGCAGGGACCTCCAACCTCTTGTGTCAATCACAACCTAGCACTTCATTTGATGTATCCTTGTGATATTTTACTTGTATTGTTTTATGCACTTTTCCCTTGTCTGTATTGTACTTGTATCGCTGAATTGTACAGCGCTGCATAACTTTGTGGCACTTTATAAATAAAATTATACATACATACAGTGCCGGCTCTGCCATTACAGTGCCTGGGCAGGCGGCGCCCCTAGCATTTTTTTTCTCTATAGCTACACCTGTTTGTGTGCAGGGGTGCCGGGGGAGAGCACGGGTGGGTGGGCGCCGGAGAGGGGGCGTGGTGTTGCGGGTGGGTGGGCGCCGGGGGAGGGGGCAGGGCATCGTGGGTGGGTGGGCGCCAGGGGAGGGGGTTGTCGCGGGATGGGGGCGCCGGGGGAGGGGGGCGGGGTTTCGCGAGGGGGCGGGGTTTCGCGAGGGGGCGGTGTCGGGGGAGGGGCACTGGTCGAGGGGGGCGGGGCAGCGCCGGATGGGGGGGGCACCATTGGAGGGGGGCGCCTAGGGCGCCAATAGAGCCAGAACCGGCTCTGCATACATACATACTAAGGGTGGGATCTTGATCCAGGGAATTATTCTGATTGCCATATTGGAGTCGGGTAGGAATTGTTTCCCTAATATGAGGATAATTGGCTCTTGCCTCATGGGTTTTTTTGCCTTCCTCTGGATCAACATTGCAGGAAAATAGGCTGAACTGGATGGACTTGTGTCTTTTTTCAGCCTTATAAACTATGTTAAAATAATAATAGCAAGCATTTCATTACTATTTTGGAGGGAACAAAAGATAAATAAATAACTTTTAAATCACTAAACGTAAAGGATGGAAAAATACATTGGCTTTGTAGCAGATATTTGTAATAGGCCACATATGGGGGATATTTACTAAGGTCATTTCGACCTTTTCGAATTCCCTCAGTTTATGTAGTGCTGAATAAAATATATCGATATAAAAAAAAAAACAATATAGAAAAATATCAGTGCATTAATACCACTACACTTTACAGTACTTTCAGTGGAGCTCCTTTTCCATCGATATTGTTGATCTTTTCAATGCAGACTTAGAAAAAATATTCTAAACTCCATAGGGAATAATGGGTTTTCATCAACCTCAACCAGGCGAACACTTTTCAGGGATAAAAAAAGCTCTTAAGAGGCTTAATAAATATTACTATCAGAGAAATTGATATTTTCGACCTAATTAATGCGATATTGATAAACCAATAGAAAAGTTCATTGATTTTAGGAAATATCCCCCATAGTATTCCCAGCAATATGAAGAAAAGCCAATAGCCAGCCATTAAAAAAAACTAACAAAGATTGAAAATGCACAATTTGACTTTTTTGTGTCATTTGTTACCAATTATTCCCATTTTCTATTAAATTTAGCCCTTGAAAAAGATTCCAATAGGAAATAATGTTAAAATACATTTACATTTTATATAGCAATAACACTAAGCAGCAAAAAGGAAAAAAAAGAGCTGGGGAAATAAAGCACTAAAATTTACAAGAATATGTATATATATTGATAGTATATAGAGTATATATTATATATATGTATATAATAATTTCAGTGGTAAAAATAGAGGCATAAATGTTTTTCACCTTTATAATTAAGCCCCTTTAAAACTTCTTCTCTAGCCTCAAAAATGACCACCAGAACATGAAACCATGTCTTGACAGATCAGACTTAATACATATAGAATCACTCAGAATCTGTTTAGGATCTTTACTGGCAGTTAATTAGAATGTCTTCAGTGCTAGCGTTGTTCCATCACAGGAAATAATAATACAAAGGTTTAAAGACTGAAGTAACAGACACAATCAGCAGTCAAAAAAAATGAAGTGTATCAGACTTTTCTAGACCATGCAAACTTAGGACTGTGCGAGTCCAGGGGGCCTTGACCTACAGAGTAATAAACATTGCATTACATCAGTATTGTTAAACAGAGTTATATCAACCACGTGCAACTACTGCAAAACCCACTAGCATCTATACTGTCTACAACCATGGGGAGCCTTTCTCACACTCTTTTCAAGTGAAATACAAGAGTTTTTTCATCCAAAAGCTGTACGTACCTTGCTCTTCTAGAATTCCATTTGGCATCTTCTTGTCATTGGTATTAACATCTGCTTTTCTGTGTTTTCTGGACCTTACAAATAGCAAAGAATTTCCTTTAAATGATGATCTGAAGAGTCTAAATTTTTCCATTTGACTCAAACATGTACCAAGCGAACACAGGAAGTGCTCTGTGGCTAGATAATTTCCTTATATATATATATATACAAGGCTACTACAGCTACTTGTCTCTAGATGATGTCAGAAAACCTACAAGCCTCCTTTTCCTCTTATATCATGTTGATTAATATTCTATTGTAAACAGTAAGCATACTAAATCACTGACATTACATAGATATTAATATATATAGGATAATCCTGTCTGTTATTTATCAGGATGTTAATAGTCATACTTCATATCTGGGAGCACTGATTAAATGATGGGTTTTGAATCATCATGGGGCGGGGCTACTCAAATTACCAATAAATTAGGTGGGTGTGGGAGCTAAAGGGACAGGAGCAAGGAGGTGGTAGGGCTACATACTTTTAGACATTGTCCGGAAAACTTGAGAGATTTCTCTGGAGACCCAATATTTGCTTTGCAAACGTAGACCAAGGAAACTTGGCAAGTTCCCAGGATTGTTATTTGTCACAGACGAGTTCCATGACCACATAAAAGCACAAGCCCACAAGCCAAATTATAAAGGGCATGGAACTCTGAGATGACTTTTAATATCCACATACAGTACAGAAGTACATATGCTTTATAATATACACATAGTACATTTACACCTTGAAATCTATTTACTCACTTTATCCAATTGTTGGTAAAGCTACTTTTGTTATAAGTTTTCTAGATTCAGCTCTTGCTTGTGCCATTGTATCACCCAGAAGGGAGCGGTACAGTGGCAGCTGGATTGATGCAGAGGCGGTTAGAGAAAATGACTCTTGAAGTGGATGAATAATTATCATGTTTCAAAATTATGTTTTTAAACAGAAAAAGAGGATTAGGGTCACTTTAAGTTTTAAAAATCAGAACTAGCCGTTTACCAGATTATAAATTACAGAAAGATATATGATGATGCTACTGCTAACTATGCAGCTTGCAACTTTAGAGCCATATTTATGAAAGAGTGTTTAACAATATTGTATCATTTCTGCTTTGTTACATTAACTTGATTAACTCATCAGGAGTCAGGACCTATATCTTGCTCGCCAGCCACAATACTTACGATTTGTAACTGTTACTGTTTTACCAGAGGTCCCTTTAATTAAAAGGGATATCAAACCTGATAATGGATATGGTACGTATGGTAGCCAACAGTTAAAGTAAGTATCCCTAAAGAGAATGAGGTCTAATAACCCATAGCAACCAGTCACTGGTTGTTTTTTTATACTAGCTAGTTGGTTGGTTGTTATGGTTAACCAGAATCCACTAAATTATTGCCTTTATTTATCAATCAGTACCAAAGGATGGCACAAATGATATGCACTTTAATAAACATTCTCCAAAGGTATTCATAATGTTTTGAAACATAATTTTTTTTCATTTAATACTTCCCTTCCATCTCATAAGGGTACTGGCAGGGATGTCACTATTCCAAATCCCAGCTAATGAGAACTACATCTTTCAGCATCCACAGCCAGACTTTGAGATTTCACTTCATTCCAAATAACCTTATCTGGAAACATATTGTGTTCCTTTTTAACATTACTCCATCAGACAGTGTCACATTACTCTTTGCTATTCTATAAATCAATAATAAAAAATTATATTACCTTAACAAGTATCCAGCCAACAGTATAAGCCCAAAGCAGACAAACAGCGGGACCAGAACAGATGTCAGCAGAGAACCTGTCTGAACAACAGGGGATTCAGTAGAACCTGGCAAATGAGTACATTATGTGAGTGAAAACGCTATAACATATATTTTATAACAAACAGTTATATAATACAGCAACGCACACTTATCTTAAACAAGGCCACAGATAAAGTGACATTTATGAGAAATATTTTTTTTCTTCTACCTATAGGAATTTTTTTATCTTCATATTAAATCCCAAAATATTATTTGTATCAAATTATCATGAAGATACATTACTGTATCAGTCAGTAATTTAAACAAGAGAATGGGAGTCCTTGCTCATTAGATTATTTATTTAGATACAATGTGTCCTTATCATCGGGAAAATACACAATGCCTTTGTACTTATTTGTGTTGATATGATCATACCCTACAAAGGGCCTTATTGGCTAAAGGGCAAATAGTCACGCATGAATTCACCTTTGATTGCCACTTCCCCATGTTTGCTTACTGAACAAACTCTGCAATATTGCAAATATGTGTCTAATTTGGGCTACTTCAATCTATTGTCCCAGATTTACAGAGCTCTTCGCATTATTTCACATGTGCGTACACAGGTACTTCCCATATTTAGCAATCGGCATAGACAGTTGCAAATTTGTCAAAGCGTAGGGTTTTAGTAGGGACAAGATAACATAGAAATAGATGTATTATTAGCTTATATACAGTTTGAGGGATATCCTGAGAATGACGTCACTGTACTTCACTGGAGGAATTCACATCACTCTATATCAGTGTTTCCCAAAGTTTATTTTTTTGTGGCCCGGTTATTTTAGTGCTTATC
>WMED01021254.1:0-11957 GCA_019650415.1 Pipa parva
TGGTGGAACTTGCACTATTGGTGACTGACTAAATACTTTTTTTCCCCACTGTATATAGCGCTGATATATTATGCAGCACATTATAGAGATTCATCATTCACTTCAGTCCCTGTCCTTTGGAGCTTACAATCTAGTTTCCCTATTCAGTTACACACATATAGACAGACACAGATGTATGGTTTTGGATTATGGGAGGAAACCAGAGTGCCCAGAGGAAACCCACTCAGGTGTGGGGAGAACATACAAACTCCATGCAGATGAAGTCCAGGGTGGAATTGAATTCATATTCCCCAGAATGTATCATTGCACTGCATAGAAACTCTTAAGCAAACAATCAGTTAATACCATACTGATTTCATACTGTGATTTATTGTGGGACTACAGATAAATACATGGGCTGTCATCTTCATCTCATGAACATAATGTAATATTAATTGTACAGTCCTGTCATGACCTCTTTTTTTACTAGCCTTTTTTACAAATGCTATGTAAACAGAGTGAAAGTAAGAAAAAAAAATAGGTATTTTAATAGAACAAGAGATTCTGTGTGGGAATGGCCATACTGAAAGCACTCAATGGACTTATTTCTCAGCTTAAAGTGCATCTGTCACCTCAAAATTAATAGTAAATGAGGCTACCTTTATACAGAGTTTTTCTCTGTCATCTTCCGTGTCAGCCCATCTTTTCTTTCTGGATATCACTTAAATCACAATCTTGCAGGGATCTGATTGGAGTAGTTATAGGGGGTAATTAAGCACAGTGCGAAGTTACCTCCGGATCCTTTGACTCACTTCGCAGAGGATGTTATGCACTCGCTGATGTCCTGCATGCGCACATCAGCGAATGCTTTAAAGGGATTCCAGTATCGAGTGGTCTCGCCGAGACTGGAATCCCTTTAAAGCGTTCGCTGATGTGCGCGTGCAGGACATCAGCGAGCACATAACAGCCTCTGCGAAGTGATGTGAAGGATCCGGAGGTAACTTCGCACTATGCTGAATTACCCCCATAATGTCAATCATTTAGCCCCACCCAACCCAAATCAGAAAGAAAAGTCAGGCTGACAAGGAAGATGACAGAGAGAAACGATGTATAAAGGTACATTTTTTTTAATACATATATATTTACAAAAACGTTTATTTCATTAGTAGAACCTAAAGTAGTATTAGAGTTTTGAGATGACAGGTGCACTTTAAGTAACAGAATTTGGCAGGTGTGGTACTGAAGATCACACTAGTGTATATACAAAAGACAACATTTATACACAATGCTGTATAGAACAGACTGATGCTTACAGGATACAAGTGCTAAAAAGTTACATTAATATGTACTTGCCACAGCCACATTAAAAAAAAAAAGAAAAAAAAAATCTTTTTAAATTGCATTAAGAAAAGTCATTTATAACAAAAGCCCTTAAGACAGCTATGCCAAATACTGTATGTCCTGTGGAGTCACCTTTATGTTATATCCTGCTATTGCTAAAGGTAATGGATGTTACATGGATTGCAGCCAGAATTTAGCAGGCCAGTGAAAGTAGATTTTTTTTCTATTCATTGCTGCCACTTGCTTTCCTTTATCCGGTGACATTTAAAGAAGACTTTAACGGATGCAGTTTTTTGATGAACAAATGCTGGGGTATTTTAAAATAATAAAGAGAGAATCCAGTATCAATGATGCTAACACAGTGGCTTTAACTAGTAGGCAACAGATGTGTTGTGATGACAATGTACCAGAATACTATCATTTATACTCAGGTATTGAAAAATGACACAATGTGCTGTTCCATTTATTCCAGGCAATGAAAGAAAACAAGGCTCCAAAATGATAAATGCAAAGGGCAGTCTTTAAAAAAAAAAATATGTTAGACCTTCCATCTAAAGGTAATATAGCATAAGCGTCAGCGCTTGATGTCAGAGCACAATTATAGTTAGATTGTAGAAATACAAAAAGAGATTACAGCTAGGAGAATTGTTGAGGAAAATTGACCACTACCACAATCACAAGATGTTTCCTTTCATTACAACATTTAGTGCACACTTCATAATAATATTTATTTACTTAAACCAGTGATTTTCAACCAGGGTTCCACAAGGACAAGCCAGGGGTTCTGCGACAGAGAATGGAGGGGGGGGGGGCAGGGATCAGAGTGAATGAAAAACACTTGCAGGGAAAGAGTCAGTGGCCTGAGAGTCATCATTGTAGTGACTACATACTGCATGCAGGTAAGCAGGTTACCCGGGACACTGATCACTGTCAGACAATACCGTCAGCGATTGGGACCGTATCCCGGCTAACCTGCTTACCTGCATGCAGTATGTAGTCACTACAATGATGACTCTCAGGCCACTGACACTTTCCTTGTAAGTGTCTTTCATTCACTTTGATCCCTGCTCCCTCCACCTCCATTCTCTGTCCTGGGTTTACCTATAAAAATCTAAGAAGTCAGCAAAGAATGATCGTGCATTCCTCCTCATTGCTTTTCTTAGATTTTTATAGGTAAACCAAGGACAGAAAATGTCCGTTCCGAAAAAATTTCTGTAGGAGTTCCGCCAGAAATCTGACGACATCAAAGGGATCCCCTGAAGAAAAAAAGGTTGAAAAACACTGACTTACACTACTTTCCATTCAATCTATTAGGCAACCATTCTTCCTAAGTGGAACTGCACACATCACAGAAAATGATTCTAATGCAAAATAAAATAAAAATTAAATATTTATTTAAGCAGGATTCAGCAGCAAGGTAACGGATATGTAAGTTAGGACATTTCACGTCATAACAGGGGCTACTCTTTAGTTCTCCTTTAATTACATTCCTACAGTGAAATATAAAGATATTGAAACAGAGAAGTAAAAGATAATACAATTTTTGACTATTTAAATATTTATCCCAAAATAATAATTTATCTATTTTATTTTAATTATCATAAAAACTTCATTTTTCTTGTCTCAATTTCCACCTAATATCTCCTGTAATCTACTGTAGCTGACTGCTTTTTAGTGATCAGCTAAACACTTCCTATGTTGCTGGTATACTACCATGTTTTCCCAAGCCCTCCCAGCTGACTTAAAGATATTCAGATCAGAGGAGGAAATGGTAACCTCCAACTGGCTCTGCCAATTTACAATATAAGAGCAATTTGATTAGAGAAGGAAAAGTGTAAATAATAACCCTGTTCTGGTCACTCCTATTTCCTCCATGGCAAAAAGCATTGAACTGAAAAAATAGCATGTTTTTAGACAACTACTAGTTCCCTACACTTAAATACAGGTAACAGGTACACTTTAAGTAGAGAAGACAGAATATATCACTATTAAAGGGTATGAAAGTTTGAAAAAAAAACATTATTTATATTTGACATCTATACATATAGAAAGCCAACGTAAAACATTAAAATGTAAAAATGATTTTGAGATCAGTAGTACTTGCCTCTTGTTTAAACAATCCTGATCCCCCTCCCATTCTGTGTACAGACTCTTCCTGTATATTGCTGATAAGCCCTGCCTCCTGAGTGACATCATAGAACTATTCAGAAAGTGTAGAATCCCTTTCCCTTTTTAGTATATAAAGCCTGTTCCTAATCCTGAGCATGCGCAGATTAAATCTGTTCGACCGGTCAGCTGTGGAGAGTAGTAGTCAGAGAGAGGAGGGGGGCGTGGCTACACACAGCAGGGAAATTGTTCAGAGGAAGAAGGCAGTTACAGAGGGATATTGAGTTCTGCTGAATTAAGAGATGAGTCAGGAGTTTCTTAATCTTTTTATTGCTTGACAGTAGGTAAATGGGGCTTTCTTTATAGACAAGGTTTACATACCCTTTAAGGAATCTTAATGCATGGTGTGTTTCAAAAAGAACACATTAAACTGTTATTGCTTCAGTGACAAAAATACTCAAAAATTGGTCACATCAATCTGTTAAACAAAAAATCAGATCCTAAACAAAACCATAACATAGTAACAGATTCAAAAATAAAAACAAAACTCAGGGGTCTGCACACTTCTCTTATACAGATAAAGCTTCTTTAACTTCCAAAACTTCAATTGATTATTTTCCCTAAAAAAAACAAAACAATAGTAACACTCTAAACATCAAATAAAAAAACAACAAAGAAACTAGATTTCAAGTTAATTAAGCTCTACTAATTCTCTGGTTATAGTTTCCAATTAAAACATCCAAGAACACCATCTTTCTCTAAGGAACCAGACTATTTTTTTCTTTCTTTGTCAGACACACAGTAGAAGCAACAAGCACATGTTAATAATGTACAGCGGGACTGACTTCATCCTGCTTATGAAACAGTAAAATACACATGAGCTAAGCTAACAAGGTTACATTAATATTTACACCAATGTAAATAAGTCTGGAGAATTTAAAATATATCCTATATCTGCTTGATGACGTTTGAAATGACTGGACTAATAAAAATAAATACTAGTGGTTTAAATGGATTAAACTCTTATAAGAGCGAAATTTAAAAGACTCAGAAAAGCTCAATTTTGCTTTTCCAAGTTTATTCCTGCAAGATCTCAGAAGTTTCTTGAGGTAAATATCACTACCCTTTGAATGAGGGGGATGCTATCTTAGTGCTCGCCCCCCTCCTTTCCCCTGTACCTACCTACCTCCTCCCAGCTCTGTCTGCTGCAGAGCTGAAAACTGCAACGTTCCTCTCCCCAGCAGTGATTCAACTTCCTGCCGATCACAGGAAGTATGCACCATTGGTGGGGGCAGGAAAGCTCAGCTGTACAGCAGATAGAGCCGGGCCACGGAGGAGGAAGGTAGGGACAGGGAAAAGGAGGGGGGTCAGCACAAAGATAGCACCCCCCCTTCCTGCAGCACCCTAGTCAGTCGCCTAGCCTGCCAACCTCTAGGCCCAGCCCTGACAGCGAGCATATTCCAAACTCTATATTTT
Source organism: Pipa parva (assembly GCA_019650415.1). Lineage (NCBI taxonomy): Eukaryota > Metazoa > Chordata > Amphibia > Anura > Pipidae > Pipa > Pipa parva. The sequence continues at coordinate 4,903 of WMED01021254.1, forward strand.
AACTGGAAAAGTGTGGGGGGGTCGTCTTATACGCTCAGTCGTCTTATACTACGGAAAATACGGTAACTTACGTAGGTCTTCACAACATTTTGTGTGAGCATGCACAGGTATTTCTACTATTGACTAAAATACAGAGTGGTGAGAAGGTGCGAATCTGACTAGGTGAACTACTACCTGTTTGACCTCACTAATTCAGACTGGCGAGTTGGGAGGTTGATGGCAGGGCTCCATTGTTGCATAAGTTGACTATTCATTCAAAAGTGACAATGGCAACATGATTTAGGGACAAAGTGACATAGAAATAGATAGAATATTCACAGAATACAGTTAGTGGAATATGGTGAGACTGACATCACTGCCCTTCCCTTGTAGAATTTGCTTCACTCCGCATGACTTCTCATCCTACTTCTATCCGACTGACTACGCCACACTAGGCATGCGACAGCGATTACCACTGTCCACCTGTTCGACAAGTGTATTCTCTACTTATTCACTAGTACGAAGTGAATTTGCAACTATTTTGGTGACTTGAATTGGAGCGAAGTCAATTCGACAGGTGAATTCGGACTTTAGTCCATAAGTCTCTAAATTTGAACTAATGCTACAGAGCTTTAACAAGTAATATACTGTATATATATCTGTGTGTGTGTGTGTGTGTGTGTTTTCACTGATTTTTCTTCATACATTTCATGTGCAATCAAGCTTTTCAGCATGACCATTTTGATATCATCATTTATTTCCCCCCCCCCAGAAAATGTTCTCCATTAACTTACTGTTTTTTCTGTTTCGTTTTGTTCAATAACCCCAAATCTCACTGATTTTACTTTATTGCTGGCCAAGGAATTATACTGCAAAAATGATGCACCTTCTTGCAAAGCTTAGAGCAGTTTAGCCTTGCAATCACTCTGTGACCTTTAAAAGCATAAATCCCATTTACAGCTGCAATAAAGTAAAAGCATTCACCCATGTAATGCATTTCCTGCCATTTTTTTAAAGTTTGTTTCATCATATAAGGCATGTGTGATAGCATTTCAACCTGATCCTATAGCAGGCATTCAGATGAAACCATAGAGTGGCAGGCACATGGTATTCCTGCTTTATTCAGCATAAGTTCATTGAATACTTTAATCGAGAACTGTTCTAGTGATTTCTGTGTTGTTGGTATCGGTGACTAGCTGAAGGAAAATAAATGTGAAATAACATTTGCATTTATATAGATAACATGAGGGAGAAAGAAGAATGTACAGCAGCAGAGATTGCCTTGTGGCCTTGAATTTTGTTTGTTTTCACAGCACCATAAGGTTGTATATGACTTTCCTGCTACAGTTTATAGTTTTTAGAGTTTGGTGCATAAAATTAGGTTTGACATATTCACTCGCATGCACAAGGTTGGAACCACTATAGATATATTTTTTTAAAGTATACTTTGCTGCACCATCAATCTGACCAGAAATGTTAGTCAATGCACTGATGTCATAACTTTATTTTTACCAGAAAATCCTCCATTTATAGCAGTTACAGGTTAGCAGATGTTTGCCATAGCATTGACAATGTTCATGAACTCATCACTGCCTTAAATAAGACACCACAATACAGGACTGGGTTGTAGAGGCCACAGCAGCTTTATTAGCAGAACCATAAAACTCCAGTTGATTTTATAAAATAACTCTCTTAAACATACAAGTAACCCCTTTCAAGCGAAAAGCTCATTTGCCACAACCACTCCGACTCAGTGAGTGTTCTTCACCTTATTTTAACCTAAAAAAGCTACTTCCGTCCCTGGGACACGTCTTCATACATGACCACATTCCATCATTTGCATACCAAAATAACAAAAAGAAAACCCTAGATCATGATTACTGCTCACCTCATGAAAAATAAGGAGGGAGGCCCACAATGCTGTACCACACTGAAGCCACGGTACACAGATCAGCCTCTTCAACCTTTGCTCCCACTTCCTCTACCCTTCTGATCTCTACCTGCAAACCAACACCTACCTCCCTACATCTTCCTTTTCCTGTCCCTAAATCTGCCTCCCTATGCATCACAAGGGTTGACTTTCAAGTTTTCAGTTGTTAAGGATATAAAGGATAAAAGTCTACTCATGATATTTGTAGATCTTTCCAGAGGTGTGACTGGCTTGTAAAACATGTTACCCTGATTAAATAGTTAAGCTCATCCCACAAAAGTTCAATAGGGTTGAAAATAGCTTTATTTTTACAGTTCCTTTACTGTAATAAACAGGGAAAAGGGCACTTTTCCCTCCCTTCCCCCAAAATCATCCATCCTGTTCCATTGAATATTTTGTCAGAGAAGACCATCAGCAACAATTACATTTTAACACCAATGGGCCTCTATGATGGCACCATTATGTTTACAGAATGTTTAGCATGTCTTTGTAATAGTTGTGACAAAATACTGTTTATTAAACACTCAGGACGAAATTGATTGAAATCGGTAAAATTACCCATATCGCGATATCGAATAGGTTTTTACCGATATCGCGATACCAGTAACATCAATACAGTGATATTGAAATTTTACTGATATCGCGATATCGCAATTTCAATCATTCTGCCATTGAAATCAATGGTTCAGCCGAAATTCGATTTTGCGATATCAGTAGTATCGATATTGCGATATCGGTAAAATTCCAATATCGGAAAAAGCCCATTCGATATCGCTTTTAATAAATTTCACCCTTCAGAATTGTACTTTAAACTGTCCTTTTGCAGGATACAAGATTTTATATCTAAACTACGATTCTAATTGCTAAGATATCATTTAAATGTGATTGATAGGCTTGGTCTTATATCTTCTTGCATGGATTTATCAAAAGTCAATAACTGTTCTAGTATAATGCATCTCAATATGGTAAGTTATTGGACAAAAGCCAAAAGTAAACTGATGCATATAGAAAAAAATATTTGAATTTGTAGTTCAAGGACAGATGGCTGTCATGTTATTGCACAATGTCTGTACTTTCTACACTGACAAACTACTTGTATATAACACATTGTTACTACTTTAAATGTGTCTAATGGTCTCAAAATAGTGGAATCACTTTTCTGTGCCATAAAAATTTTGAGCAACGAAAACAGTTGCTAGACTGTAGACATTAAACTGTATTCTTTAATTAACGTAACAGCTGTTAATACTTTCCTAGGTTTCCTCGGAAACACCCACATTTGAGAATCAATCGTCTGACTTCTACATTTGATGAAATTAATTCCCATGAGGCACAAAAGAACGAAAGAAGATTGACAGGATACTGTATGTTGCATGGATCTTATGGAAATGAAGGCTAGCAATGTGTTGTAAATCACAAAATTATTTTTATTAAAGAGGATACCAAGCCTCAATTAAGCCCACTCTGTTATTAAAGGGGCACTAAAGTCTTAGACAAAATGCCTTTCTATAGGTTAGCTTTATTACACACACCCAGATGCTATTACCAAGCTTCAGTTATCAGTCTTTACATGGCAGGGTAAACAATACATATAACCCATTTGGGTATTTTGCCCTTCAACTTTGTCCTGGGGAACTGCTAATTTCCGGGCATGCACAAGCAAATATCTACCCCTCAAGTAAAGCAATAATAAAGTGGTTTGCTATGTATCCAAGTTCCTCATCATTGTGAATGGGGCCCAGTCACTTAAAATAGTGGCAATGAACACAGCAGCTCAAGAATAATAATGCAGCTTTAATTTATATTTTGCTTAGCATTTTCAGTTTCTTTGCAGTCATTCAGCTTTCTAGAAAATAAGCTTTCAATAAATTATGGATTACAGGTCTTCTTTACAAAAAACAAATTTGAAGGTTTTTTTTTTTTTTCCCTATTGTATTTAATTAAAAAATTCTCTGGCTCTTTTGGGAAATTTACCAAGCTGTAAACACAAAAGAAATTGTACAGTACTTGCTAAAAAACATCTCTAAACAACACAAGATCTCCACATGTCTCTCTTGACTGGTCACATTATTTATAACCTCATAGACTACTGAATATAACTGTATAATTAAGCCTTGTTCAAGCTACTTCTAGCAAAAAAATAGGTTACTTTTTCCTACAAAGCAGACACATGCCTACAAGAGGTCACAATAGTCATGGCCACAACCAATGAGGATCAGTGAGGATCAGATGGATGTTTTAGACCAGTTCCATGCAGGAACCCTATATATAAAAGGACCTGCAGTCTCTTCTGGCTTCAGCAGCATGTTCGTGACCCCTTTGAGAGCGTCGTTCAACCCCCAAAGTGGTCCCAACCCACAGGTTGAGAACCTCTGTTTTAGACAGTTCACAAGTATCTTTGTTGAATAAAACTGGCATTAAATGAAAGAAGGGTAAGATCCCATGGGTTATGAACTATAGTACTGTCTCAAATCATATTTCAAAAATTATTTGGAAACATTGGAGAATTATGAAATCTAACTTCTGCAATGTTTCTGAATTTCAGAAGTTACTATTAATGTCTTACAAGAGGGCTTGAATGACTGGAGAAGGCCGATATCGGGCTATTCAAAATTTCTAGACAGACAATTAGGGCAAGTTTCTTACAGCAAGTATCGATCAAAGCAAATCTCACGATACTTACCATGAGATACTTCAGGGTGTTCTCCCAGTTATTAAACTTGGAAAAGCGAAAACAAGTTTAATAAATTTTGCCCGTAGCGTGGAACTTTTTCTTGCCTTAGTGTACGCATTGTAACAGTTGGAAAAAAGTGGTAAAAGTTATCATCCTAGTACTGGCAGATGGCGTGCCGCAGCTCCTCCCACCCTGTAACACCATGGGTGTTAAAGGGCTTAAACATCATCTCGTTCATTGCGGGGTCCAATGAGAATGCTCCCCGCAATGAGTGTGATTATGGAAGACGCTGGTGAAGCAGGAAGAAGGAGCTGCGCGCTGGCTTCTCAGTCAGCCAGCGCACTGTGCAGGAGGCACCAGGGGAAGCATCGGGAGCCGGCTAATTACAGCACAGCTCATGCTGTGACTGCAATCAATTGGCTTTGTATAAGTATTTTAACTGTTGTTTTTCTTTTTTTCACTTTAGGTCTCCTTTAAAAGACTTAAGCAGACCAATATGCTTTTGGGGGATAATGTCTGCTTTATCACTTAATGCAAAGAGTGTAAGCACACTCTGCACACTGCATTCTTCAGTGGCCATTAGTAAAAAAGTTGAATATGGAGCTTGTACAATTTGGACCTACAATGGAAAGGGATGACTGGGGCAACCTAAACTTTGTATGTGATTTTATTTGGCATATTTAGCCCAGGGTAGATCTTTATGTAAATTATCTGGCAATTTCATGCAAAGATGTCCCCACAGAGAAAGAAAATTGCATTGCATATTTCAATTTTATGAGTACAACCTCTATATTTGTATCCTAAATTGAACACTTGACTCAGTGCTCTTAATACCAAACTCTACGCACAAACCTACCAACATCACTTGCACATTTCACAAGAAGTAAATCATATACTGAAATCTTAATTTAGACAGTAACAAGTACTTTGATACAGTTTATTGTGTCATGTAGCATATAGACATTCTATATTTGCACCTCTTTCATAGCAACATGGGCACTTTTTCTTGGAACAAAGTGTATCAGTAGCAGTAAGTAGAACAAAATCACACATTTTCAAAACAAGAAATGAACAAAATGAAGACATAATATTAGGCTGAAGCAGTAAAACAAAATGTACATTTGTTCTGTAAATCATAACAGCATGTTAACATAAATGACAAAAAAGTAATAATACATTACAATGAAACTTTGGAAAGTAGATGTTTTTTATTCAGTTGAGCCAAGTTAAATAGAAAAATCTCTTGCCTATAAATGAGAAAAATGAGAAATGGATAAGCTATTGTGAAGCTGTCAAACATTTTCATAATAACTGGCACCTGAAAAAACTGAAGCATGAATGCAGAGCTATTTATATTGGTATGGAGACCTTTTGATTTTAGCTGAATAAATATGTTTTTTTTTTACACAATAAATATCACTTTTGGGACAAATTAATGGTTAATATTCTGGTGTCCTCTGTGTCTGCAACTGTAAAACTAAACCGAGGACGGCTGTCTTGTTTTGTGTGTTTACCTTACAATTTAATTAAAGTATATATCATCTGGAAAAATACCCATGCTTTTCAAATGGCCATGAATATATTTCACCTATTGCCTTCATTATCCACTCCCTTAAAAAGACTTTGGTTAAGTGCCAGCTTAATAACTGCTCTGTTGGAAGTAGAGCTATGAATTGACCAGAGGATGCATTGTAGAGCCCCCTGAGTAGCAGGACTGACCCTAGCCTGCAATGTGCAGTCTTAGGTTTAACTGAAGAGCAATAACTGTTGTTTATGAAAATCTACTGCAGCCAATGCTCAGAATATTAACACAGGCAATGAATCAAGTCAGTCCAACACCGCTCTAAGAGCACTGACTTCATCTTGCATATAAATACTTCATTTCTAATGGAACAGGGGATATTCAGACACATTTTGCTACTGCCTCTTTTGTGTATTTGAAACAATGGAGTTAGGTTATATATAGAGCCATAGAGAGACACCAAGGAGTTCCATTTGGCCTCCTGCTTTTATACAAAATAATATGCATTTATACCCTGAAACCCATTTTACCACTTGATAAGCAGTATGGATAAAAGACTTTTCTTCATTTCTTTTCTAGATTTAGCTTTTGCTTAAACCATTGTATCACCCAGAATACTTTAGTTTAAGGGGGGAATTCACGATACTCCGAAGTGAGGTGCGGAGTGTTCGCCTCACTTCAGAATGACTGAGATGTTCTCGGTGAGCGCATCTCAGTCAGTTCGATGTGAGGCGAACACTCCGCACCTCACTTCGGAGTATCGTGAATTCCCCCCTAAGTCTGTTAAGTGTTATACTGTAGCTTGTTCAGAAATATGGTATGGTCCCATCATGCCATATCACCCACAACAGGATATTACCAGTTGGTGATAATGTATTCTTTTGTCTCACATAAACATACATGCTGCAAATATATATAGTTTTAGGAAAAGGTGCAAGTTATTGCCATAT
>WMED01021255.1:0-11957 GCA_019650415.1 Pipa parva
GGAAGTGTGCTGCAGGGAAATTGTGATAGCTGAGCGCTGCAGAGAAAGGGAAGTGTGCTGAAGGGAAAGGGAAGTGTGGTGCAGGGAAAGGGAAGTGTGCTGCACCATTTATACAAACTGTCAGGAAGTTTACTTTTGGTTGGCCAAACTTAACTACAGATCCCAAATGTGCAGCACAGGCAGCCTTCTCTCTCTAGGTGTGAAGGTTCTTATTTGCACACACCCTAAAAGACAGAGTGCCAGCCTGGCTACTTACACTGAGAGAAGTTCTAGAACCTTCCTCTGTAAGAGACATCTACTGACCTGTAACCCCAGCATTGTATTTGAGAGAATGTTTTGAATGATTGTGAGTTCTGGCACATACACTGTTACAGATGCAATCGATGGAAACAGACAATATTTATAGCTGTGGCATATAAGAATCAGAAGGGATCATTACTCAGAGCTAAACAAGAGACCAGCACATGTATAAATCATGCAGGCTTTTTATTGTGCTCTGTGCCAAAAAACTATCAATCAGTCTAATATGTTCTTTATTCTGAGACCACAGAAAAACCCACTCACCCTTACCCCTCCCAAAACACAAAGTAAATAACTGTCTGTGAATCCACCTAAGCATCCCATAATATGTCATATATGAACTTGTTCTGCTGAAGTTCACCATTCTGCATCCCATCCAAAGCTATGGTTGACACCTTTGGGCTGTATGAAAACCAAACACTGACCCTGGATTATATGGAGCTGGTTTACTAAAGTTTACTTATTGATTAAGGTGGAAACTACATGTAAATCATTCTATAATATATAGAATCTACACACTTTATAATTTCAAAGAAAGAAGTAAATCAAAAATAAACAAATGCATCTACCAAGCACTATTATAGTACATACTTACATATGGTGTATTAGTGCAGCATGGCAACTGCATAATGCCCTGTACAGCACAGCATGGAAACTGCATAATGCTCTATACAACGCAGCATGGCAACTGCATAATGCCCTGTACAGCGCAGCATGGCAACTGCATAATGCGCTGTACAGCGCAGCATGGCAACTGCATAATACCCAGTAAATGTATAGCTGCCTCTGGCCAAAGCTCACTGGTGCTGGCTCTCTGCAAGTCTCTCTGCCTGCTGATACAAGCAGGTTCCCAGCACATGCAGCGATTAGCTCCCTGAAGCCACTGTAATTTGTGGGAGCTGTAGTGCAGAACAACTTCCCTTTCTACAGCATTGGAGGGGCAATGCGCTACATATCCAAGCATGCGATGTGGGAGGGTAGAGATGGGTTAAGACTCAGTGGGGCACTAGGCAGATAAGTGGTCAGGCGTTCAATCATTCTACTGCATGCTGGAAAATGATTTCATGGCAAGGGGCTGTGTCTGGACCCTCTACCAGTATTTAACATATGGTGCATAATCTGGCTCGGGTTGGGCAGGTTTAGCAGTACATCATGAAGTAACTAGATGCTGCTGGGTATATACTAGCGTGTGCTGTGAATAAGCTATTGGATGTTAAAATAACTGCTGGTGCCCAAATTATTGTGCAGCTCATCAGCTCCTAATAAGGAGGGGGCTGGCTGGCTGAAGTACCTCTGAGAGGGGAGTTTCAGGGGGCCCAGGTTAAATAGTGCTACACAGCAATGCCCCTGATAATGCCTAGATGCAGCATGCAGGGGGAGCTGGAGCAGCTACAATGTTTTGCTTTACTTACGCTGCTCCATGCTACAAACATCAATGGAAGGGTCAGGAGCTAAGGAGGCATGTACCTTCCAAGATCCATTGTATGCTGCAAGTAAAGAATCTATCTAGACTGGGTGAAAAGTCTGGTACTCACCCGCACGGTGCTGGAGTCTAGACATCCTGACATGCACTTAGTATTATTGTTTCAAAATCTACAGGTATCTCTGCAATCAAAATGAATTCCTCTGTGTCTTGGCATTAGCAATAGTCCCCATTATCTTCCCAGATATTTCAGTATTACTGTTTAACAAATGAAGCAGGTAGTGATATGGTTCTGAATACCATGACAGTCAATGAAGATAGACATTGGGGCTGAGAATAATGCTTTGCATATATAGAAGAGGGTCAATCTGAGGGACAGGTGCATCTGCGCTTCCCGTGATCGTTTGGATTTAAACAAACCTAAAGTCTTGTGTCATATACTGTATACTATATACTATATATATATCATATACTGTATACTATATACTATATATATATCATATACTGTATACTATATACTGTATACTATATACTATATATATCATATACTGTATACTATATACTATATATATATCTATCATATACTGTATACTATATATATATCATATACTGTATACTATATACTGTATACTGTATACTATATACTATATATATATATCATTTGACTATTTTGGAGCAAATTTCTATTTGACACTAATGTACATACACTGTTATTGATCCCAGGAAAAACCTGCCAACAGGCCCCCTCCCTACACTAATTTATTATCTGTTTCCTGCAGCCGGTGGTTAGATATGTGCTCTGTGGGCAGAGTAGAAGTTACTTTCACTGACTCTATGGTACTTATGCCACTGCTAGCTGCTGTCCCCACTGAATATATGGCATGCTCCAAACTTAGTGCCTCATTGACTAAAGGATGAATAGTCACATATAGCTCTGAATTCACATCAATTCATCACTTTCCCATGTTCACTTATTGAGCAAACTCTGCTATGTGGCGAATATGCAACTAATTCGGGTGACTGGGTGTAAACTCCCTGCGTACCAGTAGGTTGCTTTAGCCTCTGGTCATACCCTTACACATGCAAGCTTAGCTCAAAAGATTCACTTTGCATCAGGCAGCTTTTTATTTAAAGCAAGTGCTACCGTGTAGGACCCTGTGCCAGTGATAGCACTCATAGTGCTTCAGTGGAAGTGTAATACATCACTGGAGTCTGGCACTGCTTTACTTACATTAACACAGAAGTGCTATTATCTTGCGCATAACAAAAAAAAAAAAAAAATCTATGAACTGTTTCTAAGTAAACTCACTTAGAAAGTTCCCAGGTATAAATATTAGTGAAGTTAATGTTGCAGGGCCCCCATTAGCTATCACATTTGCTTTAACAACACTTTCATAGCATGATTTCATCATCCTGGCCTTAGTCCTTTACTAAATTACGAGCACAGGAATCAGGAGAGTCCACATTGGGTCATTCCTGATTAATTGCACCACTTTTATAGGGGGAATCATCAGCCTGTAGCTCAGTCATACCTGGAAACATTAGTGGTTCAGTGGACCCAGTTGACCTCTTCTCTGAACATAGAATCTATGGTGGAAGCCTAGGTGCTCTGATATTGTATCTCCATGTATACCAAGTCCATACTTAACTTATTTATATTATTTCAAAACAGCAGACAGATTACAGACAATTGCTGCTATATACTATGCTATATTGTAATTATTAGACCACAAGAGCAGGTCATGTGTTTCTACCAGTTTTTGAGAGAACCTCATACAATTTGCCAGCTAACTGCCCTTTCAGATGCCCTGTTTACTTTGCTTGTAATCCTGCAGAACTGTGGATCTGGGTTTGAAAACACCTTAGACATCATCTCTATTGGTTTTTCATCATCTCCCTGTGCCTATAAGGGTTTCCACCGGGTGCTCCCACAATCCACAACATACCGCTTGGAGCCTGTCTATGGTCTCTGTGTGTGTGACTGTACAGGGAAACTAGATTGTAAGCTGTACAGTGGAATGGACTGAAGTGGGTGGTTAATACCGGTAAATCACTGAGAATTATCTTGGCCCAATATAAATAATTACAACAAATAAATGAAAAATGAATCATTCATTGACAATGTTATTACAGCCTTCTATGCAAGTAAAGGGCAGCTTGTTGGCAGAGTGTTTTAATAACATGACTCTAATAATAAATGAATTAGTGGTGAATTGATCTTCTTACCTTTAGTAAAATATCTGCAACCCTTCCGTAGCGGTAACGTATAAAGACACCCAGTCCAATAGGTAGAAGAGTGCTACAGAGAGTTAGTGTAACTGCACCTATTGGCAGGAACTGTACCAGGGTTGTGTTGATCCAGTGGCGACTGTAGATCCACAGACAGAGAGGCATCAGAAGTAAAGCTAGCAGGGTGGAGGAGGCCGTCATGATTATACTGCAGGGAAGAACACAATGTTACTGATTACAGACCTACAGCTGTATGGAGCTGGGCTTCTTTAAATAATTGTCTGTGGTCATTTTCACTTTTGTCTGCAAGTGTTTTACTGTGAGAAAATGCCTGTGGACTTTTGTTCTTATGGTAAAAACCTGCTGTTAGGAGTTGTTGCCAGCGGTATGTCGGGTAAATGAATGGACACTCTTGGGAGACTGTTCCCTGGCAATACTTTGTGCATTTATGTATGCAAATAAAGAAGTGCAGTAAAATGTATAGTGGGGCCTTACCCTTTGCCCCATGCCCCATAGCTAAGTATACTGGTTCCACAATAATTACTGTGGTTTAAAACTACAATTATCCTTCTTTTTACATTTCTCTTATCTCAGGCAATGTAGAGATGAGTTCTCCAGACTGCACTGATGTAAACAGTTGGTTATTAATAGCACCATAGTCTGAAATCCGGCTATCAGTGGAGTAAATATACTGAAACTGGCAACAGGGCAAAATTCAACATTGTAATTTTCAGGAAATTTCCAGTTGCCAGTAGCTGAAAAGCACTGAGCCCTTCCTTTACAGGTCCTGATTGCAGATGCTTCCACTGCCTATATGATATGTATGCCCCTGCTTCCTCTTTTAAAGAAAGCCTGTATATCAGCCATAAAGTGAGACCAAACTACTGTTTTGTCAAAACAGCAGTAGGAAAATAACAACTCTTATACATTTTAGAACTAAAGTAAATCATTTTTAGTACTAATCTACTTTACTAAGCAGCAAACAATGTTAGAGCGATGACACAGTGGCATGTGTGTGGTAGAAGTAGCTACATATGCTCCAAACCAACCATAATTAGGATGTCCCTTATAGCATTCATTTTCTGAAAAAAGCTGTGTTTTTGTTGAGGGGCATAACTAGCCTTTCTGCCCCCACCGTCGATGACATACCCACAGCATTACTGCACCCTTTCATACCATGAGGGCCTGACGAGGTTCAAACTGGTCCTCGTGGGGCAGCTGGACCCCAAAGGGGGCTCAGTCACAGTTGCAGCTGTGATCACTGTGGCCCAGGTAGTTGCGCACTTTGATGCCTTATGTGAGATAATAACTGTCAACCTTCATTATATAAGCTGTAGTATGAAAATATATGCAGGATATAAGATTAAGATGTGGCTTACTATTTAATGCATATAGGTCATGCTCAGACTAGCTTCTAGAAGGTAATATGGTATATTAAATTATTAGTATTGATGTAATTTGTATACTATGGAAGTGGTACAATGTTTTGAAGTATTTTCTTAAATCTGACTTTGAGTGGGATATGGGCGTTCCCTAAATATGTAGCCTCGTGTTAGATGCAGGGTAGCCAGAGTTGATGGCAGGGGTCAGCTCTCTCTCCTTTAAATCCCAAAGGTATAATAATGGTGTTGCCTCGCACAGTGAATTTTAACTGGTATAAGAGCTGATGGGATTTTTGCCATAATGGAATGGATATCTCCATCACTGCTCCAAAGGGACAGAAACTGACCCTTACCAGCTTGTGTGTTCTTTTTATATACGGTAATATTGTTTAAATCTCCTGCTTGTAATAAAGGAAAATGGCATTTTCATCATTTACTGACCTCTCCTGTATACCTATCAATCAGATTTCAACATGATGCAATAAGTATTTATCATGTTCGCTTTCTTTCAGGAAATGGTTTCATCTGTCCATAGTAAATAAATATAAAATAATAAATTCAGCATTTATCAGAAATAAAGTGCCCTTTTAGAAAAACAGGCCTTACAGCTAATATGATTTATTTTTTAGTTAAGAAATATCTATTTTTATATCTAAGAGAACCCCTTTGTCTAGCGTAGAACATGTATCTTTTTTACGTATACCAATTGGTTCCTTTTTGTCTTATTGCAGTGGAAATTGCAGCCAGTTAAATATTTTTTATTCCTTTGGGTGTTTTATCATTTTAATTCAGCTCTAACAACCAATGCTGCCTGCTCATAAATACATTCACTTAAAGAGAAAGTAATTTGACTTAAAGGAGATCTAAAGGTATAAAAAAGAAAAGACATATTAAAAAACTTATGCATGAACTGTGCTGTAATTTTCCAGCACAGAGGCAGACTTCATAGCTCATAGGGTGACACAGGAGCCAGTGCGAAACTCCTCCAAGTTGGTTGAATTGGGCTCACATATCATCATTCTCATTGCGGGGAGCTTTCTCATTGGCCCCCGCAATGAACGTGATGATGTTGAAACCCCTTTTTCACCACTGATTCAACCAAGTGGGAGGAGCTTCTATCTGGCTCCTGTGTCACCCTGCACTGTGAAGTCCGCATCGGTGCAGGGAAATTACAGCACAGTTCATGCTGTGACTGTAACGATTTAACTCAATATATGATAAGTTTTTTAATGTGTCTTTTTTATTTTATACCTTTAGTTCCCCTTTAACGTGTTTTTCCTATTATTGTACAATGCTAGTATATATCTAGATCAGTGGTTCTTAACCTTGTTTGAGGTACCGAACCCACCAGTTTCATATGCACATTCACCGAACGCTTCTTTAGTGATAAATCACTTGACCTCCGTGGCGGAGGCTCTGCCGAACCCCTGAGACCGACTCACCGAACCCCTAGGATTCGGTAGAACCCTGGTTAAAAACCACTGATCTAGATTAATATGTGTCAATGGATGTTAAACTCTTTAGTGTATTTTTTTACCTTGATGACTGGTGACCAATGTTTATTTAATAGGTATCCCTATCTGTCTGTCTGTGATTGCTGTATGGGGTGGGGGATGCATTGTACACAGGGTAACAGCTGCATGGATAGCAGACTGCCAACATCCCTAGCAGCTTGGCACCCTGTGCCACTGCATGGATTATCTGATTTTAAAAACGGGGCTGGTCAGGGACATTAGTTGCAATATTAATACAGTTCTTTCTAAACAAGGAATACTCATAGTATCTTTATTTTTGACCACCATCAACCTAGTGCAGCATAGGACCTTGACTGTGACATATATCAGCTGCCATTCTACCTGACAAACATGACTAAGATATCTAAGATATCTAATATTCTAGATACAGTTTACTATAGGGATATCCATTGGGGAAATCCACTCCCAACCCTACTTCACATGAGCACCAGTGGAATGTCCTGCCTTACTCCTACCCAACTAGTTTGGATTTTACCATGTCTAATTGCATTGTAGAAACCAAAGTGGAGGAAAAAAGGTTGAAATACTCCTCCACAGTTACTGCTACAGTGTAGAGAAACCCTGAATTAACCCTTAACTTGACCATTGCTGTTAATGAATCACACCTTGTTCATTTATCATTTTATTTGTTAGGACAATTCCACTGGCATTGTGTTGAGTGGAGTTCCATAGAGAAAAAACTGGGGACAGTAGACTTCCTGACTTATTACACATGCCTCAACCTAGGTCCATGCAGAGAGCTTGGGAACAGTAGGCTGCCTTTATCATGACTTTAGCGCCTGCTCTGCGTAGAGTACAGGAGGACTAACATGGAAATATCTACTAAATAGTGCTACTAAGGGGGATAACTACAAAAGTATACTTTTAAAGGGACAAAATAATGGGAAGGGGAAAAACATCCTTAAACTCCCAATATGTACAGTATTTGGAATGAATGCTCGAATCTTGAAATAGTTAAATTTCAGTGCCCAGGCTAGCTGCCCTGAATCCCAAGGTGCAGGCCCCACTTACATTTGGAGGGGATGCCCAAACAGATATCAGTGATTTAATGCATGGTATGCTTACATTAATGCAAATACAATTTTCTTAACAAAAGATAGAGTGGTAATATGCAATTGAAAAATGGGACTCTAGCGACAATAACAAAACAAATACAAAATATTGTAATGTGTGCCATGGGGGTGGGGAGAAGACCACCATGTTCCAGAGCGTCTAACCCCCCAGGTTGTTAACAGGAGCGATTGTATTACCCCCTCACCCCAGATTGGCATATTAGAAATAGATCAAGCCTCCCAATGCGCTCCAGCATGCCGTATTTCTATAAAAGATGGCCACTGCCATTCCCAATATGGTGGTGCCCACAATCCCACTGGCAGGATCATGTGACTTGCCAGTTATACAGTGCTGGATTTCCTAATAGGCCTGTGCCTATAGGCAGCTTAGATGGAAGTTGCCTAGTCAGGAACTTAGGCAAGAGGGGTCAGAGACATTTGTGCTTTTTACTTTGCACAACAATTCACAACTAGGGCACTTCCGGTCAGTGTACAATATAGTCTCTCATTATCTGCACAGTTAGTTGGTGTGGCTTAAGATCTGAAACATGTCTGTAAACTCTCTAAATTCGGCACTAGTTCCAGTCTAGGATTGAAATGTTGGAATCCACACCTGGAAAATGAAGTAGAATCTCAATGTGGCTCTGAATCTGTTAGATGTATTGTAGCATCCCAATGTAGCAGTAAAGAAAGTTAAGGATTGCACACACAACAGTCTCTTGGATTGTGCCCTTATTTATTAAACCTTAGTGATTTTATACAGAACAATGTATAAAGGGTTGATAAATGTTATCTAACAAAGGGAGGCATAGATATACCAAAATATGTTGCTCTGTATACCAGCACTAAGATGGTTTAATAAATAAGGGTACAAACTAAGAGACTGTTCCATATGTGCAATCCTTAACTTTCTTTATTGCCCAGTTTAGGATTGCCTTTGCATGGTCAGACATCCAGTAACTTGTTACAGGAAAGGATTTAAGATGATAATCACAGCTTGCATTGTGATGCACAGACTGCAGTATCAAACACAGTGAACAAGCACAATTAGTGGTTTAGAGCATGCTACATAATGGACATACGCATGTACAAGCTACTTTGAACTCATATGTATTTATATGTAATATGTTAAGAGGGGTTGTCCATCTTTGGTTTTCATTTCTAGTATGCTGAAGATAAATGGTGTCTGTGATAAAGCAGCACTTTCATGCTATGAAAGTGTTGTTTATATGTTAAATCATTTTTGATGCTGAGGATTACTGATCTCCAACAACCAGAAAATCAATAATTCAGATTCTAAGATCACAAATTAAATTAAAAATCCTAACTTTAATTATGATACACAAGCTGCAGTATGAAACTCCATGAGCAAGCACAATTATTGATTTATGGTGTGCTATATATTCTCTCTCTCTCTCTATATATATATATACACACACACACATGTATATAATACTCTACACACAAAGCATATACTGTAAGTTACTATGTATAATTTATATTAAAATAAGTTGATCCCGTTATTTTAATTTTTAGGATGTTATAAATATATGTTATGAATAGCGACATTCTAAAACATCTCACAACTGGGTTTCGTGTAATTTTCACAGATCTCTGATCTCAAAGAGCCAGAAAAACAAAATGCTGTTGCTCTTCAAGTCTGTACATTACTGTGCAACTGGTTCCTAAGTCAACTGACCTTAGCAACCTGACAACCAATGTAAATGAGAGGTTCTGAACCAAAAGTTAAATAATTCAAAAATGAAAAAAAATAAAAGAATGAAAAAAAGAAACAAAAAAATATACATTTTAAAAATTAATTTGGAGCAGAACAACCCATTTAAGTACATTCTGTGCGTATGCAAGAACAATGCAGGTGCACAGAACATCCCTTTTTTATAGAATTTCTACAAAATGTGGAAACTGCCATTCTGTTTGTCTCTGCTAAACCATTGTTCATTAATTGCAATAGAACAGCACAATTAGTGGTCAAAAACTAGATTGCACTGTCACATTTGGCCTCTGAAGAAAGGCCAAGCAGAGAAAAAACATTTCAGCAGTTTACACTTTACTTGTTCTTTTTTTTACCTTCTATGTCTGAGGATCTAACTGTGAATCCATTTGCTCCCCAGTGACTGATTAGTTTTATCATGGGTACCTTAGATTCATATCTCCATTCACCAGAAGGGACATGATATTAGAGAGATTTCCTCCAGGGCAACAGCCACAGAGCAGGACAGCAATAGCAGCCACTTCATCGAGAGAGAAGATGAGAGCCAAAAGAAAAGCCACCATTGGCATGAGGACAAATTGGCTGATCAGAGCAAGAAGGACCCCGATGGGTCTCCGCAGGTGTTCCCCTATCTGGCTTATTTCCACTGTGCAGCCCAAACCTAGCATAGTGATGCATAGTGCCACACCAACAAACACACTCAGACCATGGTTCAGTGGACTATCCCAGAAAGGAACAGGTGTAGGAAAGGTCTGGAGATGATTGGTAGGACTCTTCATAGCACTATGCAATATTTCAGTTATGGCTTTCGCATCTTTCAACAGGTCCCAAATAGTAGCATTGTCACTGGGTTCTGGAGACCCCTGTGTAAAATTATTCTCCAAGCTCCAGAAAATAGAATCCGTCACCATATCCAGAGATGCTGCACTTGAGGTTTCCATTCCTACAGACTATCTGCTGCTATCTTTATAGAGTCTACTTGTCTGTGTATGAACTACTGAGGAGAAGGAGGAGGTAGAGGAGGAGGAGGAGACGGGCAGTCACTATCTCATCCTCAGGCAGCAGCCAGACCTTAATCAGGCTGTCAGGAGCTAGGATGTACCTCACTTTGTTACTATCACTTCTCCCACAGCCATTCATTTCACCCTGCTCACCACACCCCTAAATGGCATCACACCCACACAGGCTAATCTCCCTTTCTGTCCCTAGCCATCTCTACTGGTTTATTCTCTACATTTAAACTAAGAGGCAGTAGAGGGCAGGGATTAATCAGGCAGGATTTTTTTATATTATATATCTAAATGAAATTAAATTGATCATATAATAACAGAGAGGCTCTGTTAGCAGATATTTTATTACTGAGTTCATTTTAGAGAATAAGATGAAGCTGCATTCAAGAGCCATTCACAGGCAGTTTGAAAAATACAGTTAATAATGTTTTGATTTGGCAGATTTTTATGTCACTTGTATTATTCATGTAAATGCAATATTAACAGGCGCTGCGCAGCACAGGATTCTGTGTAATATACTACAGACCAACAGTTTAATGTCTTCAATCTGCATCAGACAGATGAAGAAACTGCTGGTCTAAAAAAGCCCTAACAAATATTTCCCACTGTGATGATAAACCTGATGGGCTAGACCTGGTTACTGTTAAATGGCTGTCCTTTATATGACAAAATCAAATGGAAACAGGTGCACATGCTTTAATTAGGGTGTGACCCCAAGGAAAAAAAATATTTTTAAAAACTTTTTGAAATCATGAACAACTCTTACTGCACAAACCAAGCAAAAATATTTATTTTGCTTTAAATTAGCAAACCAAGTTGTAGTATTTCTAAAGTGCTCTGAATAATTGCTGCCTACTCTACAGATTGGGCAGTACCATGATCTGCATGGTATTGCATTTCATATCATATTTGTTGTACATTAGGAGTACTTACCTCCCACAGTCAGACAGTCAGCTAGCCAGGCAATCGTCTGACAGACAGTCAGCTAGCCAGGCAATCGTCTGACAGACAGTCAGCTAGCCAGGCAATCGTCTGACAGACAGTCAGCTAGCCAGGCAATCGTCTGACAGACAGTCAGCTAGCCAGGCAATCGACTGACAGACAGTCAGCTAGCCAGGCAATCGACTGACAGACAGTCAGCTAGCCAGGCAATCAACTGACAGACAGTCAGCTAGCCAGGCAATCGACTGACAGACAGTCAGCTAGCCAGGCAATAGACTGATAGACTAAGGCACCATCAGGGCCGGTTCGCCGTATGGGCGAATTGGGCGGTTGCCCTGGGCGCAGTTAGCAA